>JACCGJ010007207.1:0-42458 GCA_013407085.1 Atriophallophorus winterbourni
CTTATTAAGGTTAAGTGGGAGGTCCCACTGGTGTGACCAGTTTATGACCCGTTCAAGGTCGTGCATCAAGGTATCTTCGTCCGTTGATCCGATGAATTTCACATCATCCGCAAAAATGAAGCATGGGCACTTCAATGCAGAGGACAAGTCATCGATGTAAATCAGGAATAGAAGAGGACCAAGTACGGAACCTCGGGGTACACCACTGATCACGTCGGTTTCATTCGACAGCGTAGATCCTACCCTAACTCGGAATCTCCTAACTGTTAGGAAGGACTTTATCCAAGCAAGTAGACTACCCCGAATGCCTTTTGCTGCTAGCTTAATCTCTAGAAGGCGGTGGTTTACGGAATCAAAAGCCTTGCTAAAGTCTAGGTAGAGGGCTTCGACAGGCTTCCCTTCATCCATCCTTTTAGTGGCAGTATTGAGAAAACTAAGAAGGTTTGTCAGGCAGGATCTACCCTTAAGAAATCCATGCTGAGTTACACTCAGCAGAGAATGTCGACAAAGATGCTGACAGATTTTGTCACGCAGCAGTTTCTCCATTACTTTCGAGGCGATGCTAGTCAGGCTGACAGGTCTATGGTTACCAACAGTTGAGCTGCAACCACCCTTGTGTACTGGCACGATTATAGCTTCTTTCCACTCACTAGGAACCACTCCCATGTTCAAGCATGAATTGAAGAGCTTGCATAAGGGTTCTGTAAGCACTGGGGCAAGATTCTTTAGCATAATCGAGTGGATAACGTCTGGTCCCTCAGCTTTGTTGACGCGAACATGGATAAGTGCTTCCTACACCTCGGATTCCATGAAGGACAACTCATCTAGTGCAGGAGCACCAGGTAGTAGATTAAACGAGCTAGACGGAGCAATTAAAGAATTATCACGTCTCTGAACGCCACTGAAGAACCCAGAGAAGCCACTCGCCTCAGACAGGTCGGTATCGGCTAATTTTCCGTCCTCCAGATTTAAATCTCCAATGTTTTCCCTGGTTCTCTCTTTCAATTGAGCGTAGCTATAAAATCTTTTGGGATTGGATTCAGCTTCCCTAGCTAAGGATACCTCAAACTCCTGTTTGAGCAAACGCTCTATTTCAACACAAGCGTTCCGAGCGGTTTTGTATCGGACCCAAGAACCAGAAGTAAGAGGTAGCTTATATTTTGCGCCATAAACGATCTCGTTTACGGGTAGACCGACGAACTCGAGGAGTCCACCACGGCGGCTATGACACTTTTTCACGACTTGCCACGGAGAGTGCTTGTCTTGTAACTCCTCAAAATACTTACAAATTCTATCCTAGTTTTCACATACAATAAAATCGTTAGAGAATTGAATGAAAGATTTCGAAGTCTGTAGAAGAAAATCCCAGTCTGCAAGCCTAAAATTTTGTCTAGGGCGAGCAGTAGGTTTGTGAAACCGCAGTACCGCTTCGAAGCTTATCATTACGTGATCGCTTTTGCCGAGCGGTGGTAGTTATTTTATAAATCTAACGGCTTCGGGCTTGGACGACAATACTAAGTCGAGAGTGGATGGAGTACATCCACCTTATTTTCTTAAAATTTTTTGGATGCACGTCTTTATGTCCGGTGGAAATATTACCGTCTAGAGCTGGTACTAAGTGAATCGCATCACAGCCATTCATTCTATTTGAATAATCAGCAAAGATGCAGCCTTGCCGGGGCCTTAACTGACTTTCTCGCCATACCTATGTGCTCCTTTGGCTCACTCTCATGATGAACATAATTGAAATACAGCTTAGGACTCTTTCAAGCAGAAGTTGCCAGGTAAGTTTTGTAGGTTCGCAAGAGCTTCAGTTGTAGCTTCATTGTGTTGTTTTTCAAAGCCATTTATCACGACCAATTTGTAGGTTATAAAGGCTGAATGGCTATGTAAGTTTGTGCCGCGCCTAATAATAATGAATCGTACAACGGAAGTGCAACAAAATTGCTTGTTCTGCAGACTTACAGGTCGAAAATGACAGTAAATATATTGAAAACTTACGATATTGAGCTTAATGAGTTACAATTTACTATCGACGTCATTGGTTTCAGAAAACCAGTAACATCATGATAACATCTCAGCATGTCTTCGAAGTTCGTCTTCCTCTCATATTAGGAAGCGTGAGCGGAACCCAATAAACCTTCTGGAGGAAAAGATAGCTCGACTTTCTGCTTCTGTGAACCATAAGTTAGATTTATTTTCGGTTATGCGCAGACACGAACTTTGTAACTCTCTTTCAAATGTTAAGATTCGTCTTCTAGAACGCCAAGAAAGAAAGGCTTTAAACAGTGATTCAATGACGAAATCATTAAATTACCTTTCGAAGACCAGGTGTATCCGGTCAACACATGATATTCCAGCCATAATGTACCACGAAGATGATAAAGATATAGTCACTTCTGATGCGGTCACAATAAGTCAGGCTTTCTCTTTATTCTTCAGCAGCTCGTTCAATAACAACGCTTACCATCCACCAGCAAACAATAGCACTCCCTTAAATACTATTGACTCCTTTACTTTTTCTGTACAAGAATTAAAAGACATTTCTCGTCGAAGTAAAATCTCTTATAAGCCTGATGATGTAGGTTTTATTTCAGCCATCTTACACAACGATAATGAAGACTTTCCTTTACTCTTATTAAATCTTTTCAATATTTCTCTCAAATGTGTAATTTTTCCAACTCATTGGAAACACTCTGTTATTATCCCACGTTTAAAATCTGGTAATTCGAACCTCGTTACAAATTATCGCCCTATTAATCATACTCCTATTCTGTCTAGGTTATTTGAAAGGTTAATCAAAAATTCTTTGTTGGGCTACCTTGGTCCAGATGCGTTCTCTCCAGTCCAACATGGATTCCTTAGCCAAAATTCTTGTGTAACCTGCCAGTTAGAATACTTAGATCTCATAACGGCTTCCCTTGAACAAGGACTAGCAGTGATTGTTGTATTCTTGGACATAAGCAAAGCTTTCGATCGGGTTCCTCATACGCTACTCCTTTTGAAGCTATCATGTTTAGGTATTCATGGGCCTTTATTGAGCTGGTTCCGTTCTTTTCTATCTGATCGCACCTTTTCGGTTCACGTTAATGGAGTTACCTCAACTAATCAGCCAATTCCAAGTGGCGTAATTCAAGGTAGCGTTCTAGGTCCGCTTCTTTTTCTTATCTATGTTAAGGATCTACAAAATGTTGTAGATCACTCTAAGCTATTCATCTTCGCGGATGACATAAAAGTAGTCTTAACATCTCCTCCTGGTGAAGTGTCACAGGCTCTGATATCCCTTAACCGTGATCTTGCCTCTCTATCTAGCTGGGGCTCACAATGGGGATTAGAATTTTCTGCTTCTAAGACACAATATATGGGATTACGTTGTTCAATCCCTTCTAACACACTCACGATAAATGGCTCAACCATCACACCTTCTGCAGAAATTAGGGACCTTGGATTTAGATACTCCTCTTCTCTCAACTTTAATGAACAAGCTAGACACCTCATTGCGAGAGCAAGACAAAACTTTAGTCTAATTAACCATAAATTCCTCTTATGCGAGAGTAAAATAGCACTGTATAAGATGAAGGTCCTACCAATTCTCGATTATTGTAATATCATCTATTCTCACATGGATAGGCGTGATTGTTTTCTCTTAGAGAGACTTCAACGTACTTTCAGCAAAATAACTTTGGGCTATTCAAACCCCTTGCTTTATCTTGAAAGGTGTAATTTGCTGAATGTCGAACCACTATGGCTACGCAGAATTCGTCTGAATCTGCTTCTTTTCTTTCGAATCATTACCCAGCAACGGATTAAGCTCCAGTCTGGCATGCGCTTTCACGATTATATGCGATATGATCTGCGCAATCAAACAAGGCTGTTGAATATCCCTATGTCTCGCACTAAAGTTAGACGTAACTTCTTCTTAGTTAGATATGCGCAACTTTGGAATTCCCTTCCTCTTCATTTCCGTATGTGCACATCAACAGGGAAATTTGAAACTCTAGTAGAAACCCTTACTGTTCACTCACTATCTTAAATCCTTAAGATAAACTCTTCTCTAGATATTCTATATTCTCATGGGATCCCATGTTTCTAATTCCACATCTTTCTCCACATATTAGTATATCATGAGGTCTTATAGTATTCTCTGGATAACTGGCCATTCAAGTGTCAGGTTGCCGGACCTTAGATATGTTGTTACAAACCTTCATCGTACCCGTGCGTCTTATTATCATTTTTACCATATTACCATATCCTCAACCGTAATCTGCTTACATTAAACCCACTTATGCATAAAAACATGCTTTGCCATAACGTATTTATTATAAAAACAAAAAAAGAAAAAAAACGCTAAAAATGCCAAAAATATTGTTTTTTGTGATCTTTTTTATCGTTTATAATAAATATACTATTTTACAACGATAACCTCTCACCATGATAGTGAAGAGAATAATTGCAAAATGATTTGAATGAACTGCGGAGTTGGACTGACAGATGGATACTCCCGATTAATGAAAAGAAGTGTGCCATCATGCACATCGGGAGCAACAACATGCGACATGCATATCAGTTGGAGGGCCATGGTCTCAGGATAGTTGGTGTAGAGCGAGATTTGGGGGTGATGGTAACTTCATCCCTCAAAACTGCTGAGGATACTGCCAGAAAGGTCGGTTCTGCCAGCCGCATGTGGTGGGCATTGAGACGATCCTTCTTAGAGATAAATCCCAAAGTTTTTCAAGTTCTGTATAGCTCTCACGTCAGACCAATATTAGAATTTGGGCTTCCGGTGAACTATCCGTTAACCAAAGGGGAGAAGGATCGTCTGGAGAAAGTCCAAAGGAGGGCTACCAAGTGCGTGAGGGGTATGTTTCGTATTCCCTATGACGACCGATTGCGGGAACTCAAACTTTTCCCACTGGAATATCGAAGAATGCGATATGATTTGCTGGTCACGCGGAGAATCCTGCTTGGATATTACGGAACGGAACTTCAACAATTCTTTTAGGTATCCACAGACTCCAGAACTAGAGGTCATTCGCTGAAGTTGCAGAAGCGCCGAAATGAAACACCTGAAGCCATCGTTTACTCTGTCGACTAGAGTGGTCAATATTTGGAATGCACTCTCCGCTGATGCAGTCGGGGCAGTCACCGAAGAGCAGTTAAAACGCATATTGGACGGTGAACTTCCCGCTATCCTGCGCGATTCGCCTACTCTTTCAGCCCAGTAACTCCTCGTGGGGAATCTACGCTGAGATAGCAGAGACCCGGGAGGTGAAGCGGCTTTCACGGACTGTAGTCCTTCTGCCGTCTATTCAGAAGAAGAAGAAACTAACTCCGATACTGGTCCTTGCTTCTTCCGCGTAAGACTGATTATTCTACATGAACTGAAATCCGAACTGGCAAACAGTTTTGGCTCCCCTCATTAGACAATTCTTCGACTTTCCTGGATCGTACAACCGGCCCAAACCTCATGCAATTTTGAACCACAATCTCTCCTTATCCCCTTCTTTTTCTAATTTTTTCAATTTAACTTCGGATTTTTATGTGCTTTTCTTCAATCACACCCACCAACATTCCGAAGAAGTCAATTTATATATATAAAATAACTTTCTTTATTTCGAAAATTTATTTTTACTGTGACATTTATATCTTCAAACGCACCATTTCCTTCATAACTTTTTATGTTATTTTTTTTCAATCTCTGCTCCACAATTGATTGCATCCTCTTCGTTTGATTATTTCGATGTAATCTAGATGAAACTTCATTACTGTGTGACATTGCGCGAAAAAATTAACTTTCTTACCCTTGTAAATTAACCATCCTTTATTAAACGGAAAAATGTTTAGAAATTCCGCTTGAGAAGGTCATTTTGCAATTTATTTATTTTGTACACATTGTTAACCTGATCATGTTTTTCATGCCTTGGTTTACCAAGAATATAGTATTATTATTATTATCATGAAAAGTAATTTCGTACGGTATTCCAGTGAAGTCAATTCATAGTACGCTGGTATTTGACTAGTTTTTTTTATGAAAGCAGAGAATCGCCGTGTATATTTTTAAAAACAGAAGCGCTAGCATTTACATTCTTTACTAGATACGCTTGTAAAGTTGATCTAGCTAATCATGCATAGCAATAATAGGTAGTACTCAGGAAAAATTCACACCGGTTGCTCAACAGTCAGGAAGGAATTAAACTTATGCAGACGTGACGTTGCAGGGCCTACCTAGTGAACCGGGGTTTTAAATCTCGTCAGAGTGATTGAGTAAAATAGAGGCTCAGCTAAATGTAGTAAAAGAAATGCCTACTTCTGAAAATACTTTCAGATCTCCGGTCTCAAAGAAGCCACATTTGGATTCTCGGAAGCAATGCCTTATTCTGGTGAATGCTCGCGAGCAAACCGGGGACAAAACTGAAATACGTTTACAGCAAGAACGCACTAACCTACAATTCACTTTTTCAAAACTAATTGATTAAGGGGAGGAAGGAGTTACCATCATTCCTGCATTCCGACTTGGCCGGAAGAAAAAATGATAAACCGCGGACGCTGAAAATTGTTTTACATTCGGATGAGCAAGTTTAGATGATACTAAGACGCGCTCATCATCCTAAGGGTGAGCCATTCAAGATACTACGTGACCTGTCCCCTGAGGATAAAAACAAAATGAAAACAGCCACTCAAGAATTTTGAGCACGTAGAGAAGCTGACAAGGTGGATCTCCATATTGTGGATTTTTGGGTAGTGAGAAGGAGGCCGCACGTTCGTTGGAAGCCGCTGTCAATCCTACCCCAGTTAATAATTCTGTGAAGAGATTTCGAGTCTTGCTTTCCAATGCGAGGAGTTTACGCAATAAACTTCACGAGGTTAATGAAATTGTCTGATGGCGGAAGGCAGATATAATTGCTGTTACGGAATCGTGGCTATCAATAAATATATCTGATATGGAGTGCGCGCTGCCTTCAACCGAGAATACTAACAAATGCCCGGAGAAACAACTGAAAATTTGACACAAAGAGTCTAATCACGTCTGCAGACTTGATTGACTGGTCACTCCTTTTATAAACCAATGTTGATACCTGTTAATTATGATAATAGTAATGATAATATTAATAATAATAATAATATAATCTTGGACATGCAAGGCATGCAATACATGATCAGTTTATCAAAATTTGAACGGCAAAAGAAAATAGAACAGTGGAAATGACCGAAGTGAGCCGGATTTTTAAACTTTTGTTTCCGTTCAATAATGGGAACAAATATACTGTAAGTAAGAAAAAATCCTAATGTCTATTAACAATTTTTTATTTAAATTTTGTCATGATTTACGAATGGCAAGGATGCGAAAAAAATGGAGAACTGAAATGGAAGTTAATTATGGAAAAAGTGGTGTAAATTGTAATTAAGTTTAGTTCAGTTCAGTTGGCACAGGACTGTAAATAGCTGATAAGCCAATCTAGCGTCCAAAATTTCTATCGGATAAAGATTCAAAGGAGCGCCCACCACTGCCGAAGTTGGTTCATTCTTTACTATTATTCTGGTCGTATGCGATGGTACGTCCGGTGTTTTCCAGGCCGTCCTTCGGTCCCTAAATTTGTAGCTGCGACTGAGAAAAACGGAAATGGTTTTTCTTTACAAAGCCGGTGAGAGGTTAGCTATATAAAATTGGTGTGAACATTTGAAACATGACATTTAAAACGAGGCATTATATAACAGGATTTCTTAAATCGTGGTAAAGACCATGTATATTCAAAATAAACAAATAATGTACAATTCTGTCGACAGACGACCTGTATATTCAAGGAAAAAGTCTGGGAACAGCTCATGCCACAATGTATGTAAACCACTTTTGAATGCACCTATTGATGTGCAAGCGATTAGTTACTCAGACAGCTTGTTCCAGAAGCTTACCACTTTTTCACTGGAAAAGTTTCGCATAAGATTCAGACGGCTGTGGTTTTTCGCGAGCCTTATTTCATGTCCTCTGGTTAACAGGGTTGTTCGATCGAGAGAACAGGATTTGACAACCCTCGTCGCCAAAGCCTTTCAGGATTTTGAATTTTTCTCTAAGGTCACCCCGTAGATGCTGACGCCGGAGAAAAAAGAGACCTAAAGAAGTTAAACGTTCTTTTTAGGTTTTCCCAAACATACCTCCAACCATTTTGGTAACCAGGCGTTTGACTATTGCTAGTAGTAATATGTCTTTTTGAAAGAAGGAGCTCCAGGTTTGCACGCAGTGTTCCAACTGCGGCCTGACAATCGCCGTATTTAAAAGGATAAAAACTTCCGGCGTTATACATGTCAGAACGGATTTAAACCTGAATAGTCCTTCTCTAGCTCATTGTGCAGCTGAGGCACACTGCGCGGCCAATTTGAAGTCCGTTGTTGAGACAATACCCAAATCCTTAACCCTCTGAATAGATTGGAAGTCGATCCTTCCGTTATTCGCAGTAACTGTAATTCTGTCAACTGCTGCAGAAAACAGATGATATTTTCTTTATTCTAGGTTAAGTAGAAGACCTCTACCCGTCCGCCTTCATCCGGTGTCTTGAAAACGCTATCTAGACAGTATAAAAGATTCGAGAGACACGACATTCTTTTAAGAAAGCCATGTTGAACCGTGCCTTATGATGAATTGTGCACGAGGTAACTGCACAACCGATCCATGATAAGTCTATCCAAGGTTTTACATAAAATACTAGTCAAGCTTACAGGTCGGAAATTCATAACTATCTTTGGGCAACCTTCCATTGGAATGGGTACGACAATGGCTTTCTTCCAGTCATCTGGTAGGATGCCTTGCAGAGCGAATCGTTGTATAACTCACATAGAAGCTCTGCTAGTAATTTAAATATATCCTTTACAATTTTGGGATGCTCATCGTCAAGTCCGGCTGATTAATTTCCGTCAAAATTCTTTAGGATACGAGCGACATCATCCGTGCTAAAAACTACTTCGCTTAGAAAGGCACCCATTTTCGTACTAAGATTTCGGCCTGAGCAAATAGCATCCCCGCCATTCATTCTATGAACCCTTTGAAAATAAACCAGCAAAGCTGCTGCCTTTTCAGGGTCGGGATTGGCATTTTCGCGATAGTCTAATATTAGGGTACCTATGTGCTCCCTTGCCTCACCCTTAGACTGAACATAACTAAAATACTTCTTACGGTTCGTTTCAGCAGAGTTCGCCAGGTAAGTTTCGTTGCTTTGCTTGAGCCTCCGTAATAGCTTCACTGTGTTGTACTTATAGCGCGACCAATTTCTATAGGTTACTAAGGCTGTATATCACCGCCAGTGTCTGTTGCGCCTAATAATGTTGCGTTGCACCGTAGAACCCCACCAAGGTGACTTGTTCTTTTGCCGAGAAGGTCGAAAAGGACAACTGATCATGCTTAGCATGCATTAATAATCAAGAATAAAACATTTATTTTGCAATGCATAGAAATTTGAGTGCAATCAGTTAGAGTAGTTTCTGGGTAACGTTTTACTTCTGACACCGAAGCTTCGTCAGACCAAGGGTGATAGTCAGGACAGGAAACAAGATTAGGTAGTAGTCAACTCACCACAACTTATTAGAACTTACCGCTAAACAGCCTTTATTACGCCTACAGTGTGTCACGTCTCGTGGGAATGAGCGGGATCAGTGGTCCGTTTTCCTCACAGTGTGTATCCAAATCAATCTGACGAAAGACAAGCACTTCCTACGCTGCAACAAGATACAAATATAGCAATTACTAAGGCTGACAAAGGTGAAGTAACGGTAATTTTGAACAAAGCGACTATTTAGACAAGCTTGGGGTACACTTATCAGAGGGCCCTTATGAACGGATAGATAAAGGTAAAATGGAAATGGTAATGAATAATTGCTAAATGGTAGTCTCTAGGTATTTGCGTGGCGTTAAAGAGAATTAGAAAAAGGGCTTGTGGTATAACCTGTATCCCAAATTGACTCTAACTCCAAAGTTTTACGGCCTACCTAAAATACTTAAGGAAGGCATTTCTGTGAGACCTATCGTCGACGGTATCGAATTACCTGCGCACGAGTTAGCTAGAAATTTGGCCTATTTGTTGAAACCTTTAGTCGGCAATATAGCCTCGTTCATCAAGAACGCAAACGACTATGAAGAACGTTCAAAGTCGGTAACAATAGATAACGATGAAATAATGGTTAGTTTTGATGTGAGCGTTTTGTTCACAAACATCGATACAACAAGTGCGTTACAACTAGCTAGACGGGATTTGAAATCTGAGGCCAGTTTGTCAGATAGCACAAACTTGAGCGCCCAGAAAATTATCAACGGTGTATCGATCTGCCTAAGCATGAACCACTTCGTAATTATTGAGCATTTATATAGATAAAAAGAAGGGTTGGTAATGGGTTTGCCGATATCTCCGTTACTTGCAAACATGTATATGGAGCAATACGAGAACGAAGCCCTTAACATTGAAGGGTTCCAGCCAAAATTATGGTGGCGCTATGTTGATGACACATTTGTTATCATCAAGCGAGATCAATTAGAGACCTTCTTCAAATATTTAAATTAAATAGACCCATGTATTACTGTCTCAGAGGAAGTGGAATCCTGTTCAGGCACTCTTCCATTTTTGACTGTTTAGCACAAAAAGTAAATGAGAAAATAAAAATTTCTGTCTATCGGAAACCAATCAATACAGTTGCTGTACTACGATACACTTCCGCTCATTAAAAACAGGTCTTCATTTCTATAGCTTGTTACATTTTCCCCAAGATAGAACCCCTGTGCAGCGACGAAAGGGAGCGAAAACAGGCGCACCGTGAAGCGAGCCAAAGGCTTATAGACCACGGTTATCCGAAACGTTTTGTAAAACTCCAATTGATAAAGGTGAAATACCCATCCGAAAAACGGGAGAAAAATTGGCGAAATACAGTCTGTATACCTTATGTAAAATGCATATCTGAAGCGATACATAGAATCTTGAACCAGGCGGCCGTACGCCTAGCTTATAAGAAAGGGAAAACTATCCATTCGGTTCTGATGCACCTCAAGGATAAGACGCCTTTATCAAGCGTTACAAACAGCATCTACAGAATCAACTGTAAAGACTATTCGGGTGTTTACATGGGGCAGAATTCCAGGGAAATTTACACTAGATTCGAAGTACACCGAAAGCGTGTCGGAGAAAGCCCGGGATACAAGGGAATATCAATCCCTCATTCGTGATTCCGCTCTGACAGAGCACGTTAAAGATACGGGCCACAGCTTAGATCTAGACAATGTGGCAATATTGGGACCGTATAACCAAAGCCTTCATGCTGAGGCAGTCAAAATTGCCAAGGCAGGTCGACTGGCGGTCAATAAGGTGGATGGGGTAGAAATCTCCACAATCTGGCGCTCGGCACTGATGCGAAAGTAAATAGTTTTTAGTCACCGTATACCTACTAGTTAATTAGAGTTTTGTTTTCCTCAAAATATCCTTAGCCCCGTTAGTTATGTACTTTCACGTATGTGGGCAGCTGTGTCATCTGACCTTGTTCGCGTTCACTTGTATCAGATTGATTTGGATACACACTGTGAGGAGAATGGACCACTGATCCCGGTCATTCCCACGAGACGTGACACACTGTAGGCGTACTAAAGGCTGTTTAGCGGTAAGGTCAAATAAGTTGTGGTGGAAAGACCACTACTACTAATAATAATAATATATATTCATGGACATCCAAGGCATGTAATACATGATCAGTTTATCAAAATTGGAACAGCAAAAGAAAATATAACGGTGCAAACGACCGAAGTGAGCAGGATTTTTAAACATTTTTCACGTTCAATAATGGGAACGAATATACAGTAAGTAAGAAAAATTCTAATGTCTAATAACAGTAAGGTTTTGATTTAAATTTTGCAAGGATTTACTGATTGCAAGGATGGGAAAACATGGATAACAGAAATGGAAGGTAATTATGGAAAAAGTAGTGCGAATTGCAATGAATTGTCATAAAAAATTGACAAATAAATTATGTATGCATCAATTCATTTTTATACGAAAAGATTGGTTGACAAGATGGAAAATGGAATATTAATCCATCAGCATGAGAAAATCTAAGAAATTTTGGGGGATGAGAGAGGGTGTGGTTAATAGCATGGGTGTAGGGTACGCTGTGTGCTCCAATACTCTTGAAGAATTGTCGACGAATCGAACCAGAATGTGTTCACCAGCCGGGTTTTCGTTATCTGCGGGAGAGTGAATCGCAAATGGAACAAATCTCTAGCGGATAGATTTCGAGCCTGTTTCAGTGATGGTTCATTATTCAAAGACACTGGAATATAATGAAAGATATTCTCTTCACCATCATGGTGAGAGGTCATCGAAGTAAAATATTTCATCATTTAAAAAATAAGAATGTACATTAAAAACATAATGATTTTCTGGGTTTTTTAATTTCTTATTTTTTGGTAGATTTCATTGTTTTGCAAGTTTGGATAAAAATGTGACATTTATAAGCCTCATATAAAATAAAAGACAGATATATACATAATGGTGTATAGAAAATGTCATGGAAGGCAATGTGACAAATAGACAAATGTGATGAAAGTCCCAACCAATGACGAGACATGCATACACCCTATGTAACCTGACACTACAGCAGCGTTATAAATAGATAATCAGAAAAATAATAGTTTTTAGAAGTTTCGAAATATTTTTAGAGAGACATGTGTTTACGATAGAAACCTGAATTGAAACAATAAGGATAACTATGTTTAAACAGAAGGGGGTAAGGTAAGCCTAAAGAGATACAATAAATAAAGGTACATATAATACTAGTCCCAGGTTTTCATGTATGTATGATGTATGTATGAAAGCACAAGCCTGATCCAGGCAAATTGCCGCACAGTCAGAGACTGCACGTGGGCTAAGATACTGTCAGGTTGCCCAGGCTTAGACAGATATGAGGGGGAATAGAAATAGATGTTACATACATAGACCCTAAGTAACCTGACACTTAATAATACCATGTATTTCGGACATTGTGAACAGTTCTATACGTGTGCCAATGTACAAAATACTTACAACTGGTCCAATAACCAGGAATACCGTGACAAAATATATTGTCTATAGAATTGTTCATTTTGGGAATTTCGCATAGCGATGGAGCAGTATCTATGAGTGTTTTAAATTTACCTGTAGATGTGCACATGCGGAAATGCAGTGGAAGATAATTCCAAAGAAGCGCATACCTAATTAAAGAGAAGTTTTTTCGAACTTGAGTGCGAGTAAGGGGAATATGTAATAGCCTCATTCGGTTACGTCGTACAGAACGATTGCAAACTTGGAAGCGCATGGTAGATCTAAGCTTAACTACTTAATCATGTTCCCTGTCCTGACTATCATCCTTGGTCTGACGAATCTTATGTGTCATAAGTGAAACGTTACCCAAAAATTTCTCTAACCGATTGCACTCAAATTTATTTGCATTATGAATACACGATCGTTCCCAAACATATTCCAATCGATTGCCAAAACATTTATTTATTTATTTATTTAATGAAGGTCTTGAAGACCTTAAATATTGCGCTTGATAACTGACAATTTACTTTCAATGTCATTGGTTTCATAGAACCAGTCACATCGTGAAGAGGACGCCGTACGGCATTCCAGTCAACTTGATCTAGATTACGCCTGTATTTGACTGGTGGCTTATTAAAACAGAGAATTTCCTGGAATATTATGGTGACATGGTCATTTTTTTCTAAAGTTGAGTCGTAAGAGAGGTTTTGGACATCCTTAGGACCTTCAGACAAAAGTAGGTCCAGTGTAGATGGTGAATGTCCATCTCTGTACCTAGTTTTCTCAATTACGTGCTGATGAAGTGCACTGGAATGCATCCAATCGAGATATACCTGGGAAATTCTATCAGAGGTTGTCTGAGTGTCCCAGTCAATACCCGGTAGGTTGAAGTCACCTATTTTTATAGACTGGTAGGGCAGTTTTGAGCAACCTGGTGAGAAGTTCCCTAAGTTCCTGGTCCTCCTCCTCAGAAGCGCCGGGTGCCCTGTATAAGCAGCCTAACACAAAAGAGAGCTTACCGTCAATGACGATTGTCAAGACCAGCTGGATGCCAAACGAGGCCATTTTGATGTCCGAGTCTTTGTATTTAATACCATGTTGTAGTAGTATCATAGCTCCTCCTCCACGTCTACCATCTGGTCTATCCCTTCTGATGGCTGTATATGTCGAAAGAAAATCAACTGCAATAATGTCTGTATCTTGAAGCCAGGTCTCCGATATACCTAGGATCCTAGATTTACTATTAAATTCTTTCTGCATTAATTCCAGCCATTTACTACGCACGCTGCAAGCATTTGCGTATAGTATTCTCACAGCATTTCTATGTACCCCGCCTGATTTAGAAAACCCTTGGGCGCAAAGCCCGAGGTATTACCAAGTTTTTTGATATGTCAAAATTAGTGCTGTGCGGAGAATCGACGTCACTGGAAGGTTCTTAATGCAGAAGCGTTGAGCGCACACGACGCGAGGCTTTCGTTTGCTGAATGAGAACTTAGCCAAAATTCGTCCATTATATTTTTTACCAGCACTTGAGCGTTTTTGATAGAAATATCCGCTGTTGCGGAGTTATATAGGCGTTTAACTGGGTTGCTATTCGGTTTTGCTACGTTGCTACCTGAACGCTGAAACGCACAATAATTTGCTGAAACTGGGCGGCTGAAACTGTTAAATAAATTATATATGCATCAATTCACTTTTTTACGGGAAAGTTGGTTGAAAAGATTGAAAAGGGTACATATAAATTCATCGGAAAAAAAATCTAAGAAATTTTGAGTGATGAGAGATTTTGGTATAAATAGCATAACAGTAGGGTACGTTGTGTGATCTGAAACTCTTGAAGCATTATCGACGAATGAAACCAAACTTTGTTCACCAGCCGGATTTCTGTTATCTGCAGGAAAGTGAATCGCATACGGAACAAATCTCGGGCGGATAGATTCCAGGCTAGTTTCAGTTTTGAAGACACTGAAATATAATTAAAGATATTCTCTCCACCAGCATGGTGAGAGGTCATCAAAGTAAAATAGTACATCATTTGAAAAAACAAGAATGTGCATTATATATATATATATATATATATATATATATAAATTTTATTCTTAAAAATCCAAGGCATGGTAAACATGATCAATAATTTCCAAAAGCTTTGTACGATCAGATTATAGTATGTACATTTGCAATAACAACTTTTTCAAGGTCATTTGTTTCAGCAGAATTCGACGTTGAATAATGTGACGAAGCGTCATTTTTTATGTATCTTTGGTATTTTGCGCCAATATTATCGTTCGCTTTCATATCGCACAACACGTAAAAAAATATGTCAAACTATTTCTACGTTCCTATTGTGAATAAGAATGATGTTGGCTATTCTATTTTATATTATATTGATCCTCAATCCCTTTGTTTTGTCGGACTCGTCGGAGTTCGTTTCCCCTTTGGCCGCCGCTAGCTGCTGCTAAGGCAGCCATCGTCTTTCAGCCACCCGGCTGCGCATCCACACAAGGACCTGTGAACAATCATCCAGCAACCCAGCTGCGCATCAACCACAGGACTTGTCTACGACATTCTATTGTACCGCGTGCATCATCTCATACTCCTATGTAGTCCGACTACCGGAGTTCTCCTGTGGTGTGTGCTATCACTGTGCTTGTGGTAAACTGCAACTTTAACTCAATCGCTACATTTGGTGACGAGGGTGGTCGTTCCTCTACGTGACGTCTGAAGATGTTTTCATTAACAAGATATGGCGCTGGATTCAACATTCCCATCTCTCGATTTTTTATGTTGTTTTTCTCCTATGTTCTCTGCACATTTTCCAATTCCCCTTATCTATTGCACTGAGGAAAGTGCAAAAACTGAAGGAAGACGGTGTAACGGAGCGTCATTTCCTATGTATCTTTTGTATTTTGCGAGAATATTATCGTTTGCTTTTACACCGCACAACACGTAGAAAAGGATGTCGAACTCTCTCTACGTTCCTATCGTAAATAAGAATGATGTTGGCTATTATATTTTATATTATATTGATCCTCAATCCCTTTGTTTTGTCGGACTCGTCGGAGTGCGTTTTCCCTTTGGCCGCCGCTAGCTGCTGCTAAGGCAGTCATCGTCGTCCAGTTATCCGGCTGCGCATCCACACAAGGACCTGTGAACAATCATTGGCGACCTAGCTGCGCATCAACCACGGGACTTGTCTACGACATTCTACTGTACCGCGTGCATCTTCTCATACACCTTTGTATTCCGACTTCCGGAGTTCTCCTTTGATGTGTGCTATCACTGTGCTTGTGGTAAACTGCAACTTTACCTCAATCGCTACAATAAATATAAAGGTAACGGTATTTAAAGTTGTTTTCAGGTAATCGGTACGTGATCTGATATAGTACGAAAACACAGATATTGTGAGGAAAAGACCAGAATGTTTTCGGCAACACTGATGATCAACGGATAAGGTCCATCAAAGATGCACGAAAAACTCTCTATTGTTGATGTTCCAAACATTTTTTCCTTTTGGTTGTTTTAAATAGATTGATCTTTCCTGAACGTGAACCGTTTTCTTGTCCGCTAAGCGATGGTGATTTATTTCACTAGTTTGAGGTCTGAGGGCCAGTTTTATTTTGGTGCGGATTGAGAATTTTGCTGTGGAGAAAATACTCAGAAGCGAGAGAATGTTTTTTGAACGTTATAGACATTTATCTATTATCAATACCCAGGAATGCCATTATTATATAAATCATCAGGTAAAACATTTAAATTAAGAAGATTGCAATTTTTTCTATGGTAAGAAATAGAGCTAGATGTGATTTGAATTCATTTAAAGAGAACTGAGTCTTATATATTTTGGAAGAAGATTTCACAGCTTAGCATATTTAGTCAACAAGAAACTGTTCCTTACTTTGTACAAAACCTTGGTAATCTAATAGTTTTTTCGCCGTTTCTAAAGTTATACTTGGAATCATGCCGTATATGAAGATTCAAACGTATTTCCATATTATCCGTTGACAGTATTTTAAAGAATAAGATGAGGTTATGCTTGAGTCTGCGAAACCATAGGGGATCGAGTTTCAGTTGTATACATCTTTCTCTATAGGATTGTTTGGTGGTATAACTAATGATTGATTTTGAGAAAGAACGTTGTATTTTTTCTAAAACTATGCTATCGGTTTTATTTATATTATTATATATTATGTTACAATAGTCAAAGATAGGAATGGTGAATAATTTATACATTTCTTGTTTACAATGAGGCTGAATTATAGATCTGTGTATGGTTGTCATACTTTGCCTAGCTTCAGTAATAAGGTGGCGTGTTTAATCGTTGAAAGTGAGTGATGAAGAATATCGAAATCCTAAATCTCGCGTGCTGTCAATCATTCAAATTGCGTTATTGTTGAGAAGGATTGAATTATTTTGTATCGTGCATCTTATACGCATAAAATTAGATTTTGTTGTTGAGAACGGTAAACCATTATTTTTTGCCCAATCTGCAAGTGCAGCTATATCATTGTTTACTCGAGCAATATAAGTTTATGCTTGATTAGCTTTGAAAATGATAACAACTTTCATATCATCAGCGAATAAGAACAGTTTGCTATGTGAAATGACGTTATGCATGTAATTTATATATATAAGAAATAGTAGGGGGCCTAATACGCTACCTTGAATCACCCCACTGTGAATAGGTGGGCTGCGTGATCTACAGCCATTAACTTCAACAAAGTAAGTGCGATCAGTAAGAAAAGAAGTTAACCAGGAAAGAAGATAACCACCGGTGCCATATGATTCAAGTTTCGATAACAATAACTTATGGGGGACAGTATCAAATGCTTTAGTTGTGTCCAGGAAGACAACTACAACTGCAGAACCTTTTTAAATCGATGTAGTAATATACTCAAGGTATTCAAGCTGACATGTAATGCAAGATATTCTATTTAGGAAGCCATGTTGAGCTCTAGAGAAGAAACTTGGAGATAAGTAATTTAAGATAGCACTTTTTACTATTTTCTTCAAGTAATCTAGAGAGTATTGCTGTGTGGTTAATTATGCGATGATTTGATACCGTGTGTTCCGAGCCAGATTTATGTCCGAGTGTAACGATAGAGTGTTTCCATTCTAAAGGAAAGATTCCAAATTCGATTAAAGTGTTAAATAAGTTCAGTAGAAAAAGTTTGAAATCGTCACCACCCATTCTGTAAATGGCGGGTGGAATGCCTGTTATGTCTGGCTTGAGACTGAACGTAGTTTGCTTGCAGACTTCATTGATGTCATTCAGATTTATGCATATAGTGTTTAGAACTCTAGGTGATGGAAATGTTCTAGTGATATCTTTATAGATGGAACTATTGTAAGTAGCATTAAAATATTTCAGAAATTCTTCGCAGATTGTAATAGGGTCTGTAATTCTTATTTCTGCCGAATTATAAGTTCAATCCTGAATAATAAAATCTACTTTGCTGGTTCAGTTGCTTAGTGATTTTAGCTTATCACAACTGTTTAGTGCCCTATTTTTCGATGCAATCAATGTGTGGTCTAGAATGAGTTTGTGGTCACCTAATAGTTCATAGGAACGTAAACGTGCGAAAATGTCGTTATTGTTAGTTGCAACTGTAAACCATTCTTTATTTTCTTTTCCATTTTCTCGAGCCTAGTTTGTTTTATGCTTTTTTAATACTGCTAGCTTTGTCGATTAAACCTATATTTTCCGAATGCAATGTCGAGGAAATAGTTGTAAAATCATGTGGAAGAAAGACTTGAGACCAATCTTCAATCCTTATAAGTGTTGAAAGTAAGTTCCAATCGATGAAAGGATGAACAGTCTTGACCTCATTGGTAGGTTTGCAAGTGCATGATAGATGGAAGGATAATATTTTGTGGTCTCTATTAAAGGGGGAAGGCAATATTAGTAAGTTGTTTGGATTAATATTTGAAGGAAAGACGAAGTCAAAAATGTTGCCCTTTCTAGTTGGTCCATCAATAAATTGTTTGTAACCTAATAAGTCAAGCGTTTTCATAAAATTTGTATGAGAGCTAACTTTACTTCGTTCGTGGCAGTTTAAATTAGGCATATTGAAATCACCGGCTATAATTTTATGGCGTGCATGATGTAAAGACGTTTCGATGAAAGCTTGAGTTGATGTATTCAGATTAGATGAATTTGAGCCTGGTAGGTAGTAGATGCAGCCTATAAAAAATCTTATATAGGTAGTTCTATCCATAGTGAATCTTTAAGTTCTGTTGAATTCGAAGATGTTATGCTATTAGCTTCAAATCCTAAATGCACATAAATAAGGCAACCACCACGTCGTTTCAGAGTGCGGTTTCTCTTAAATACTGGTAGTTAGGTATCATGAGTTGAGAGTCAGAGTGATCTTCACGAGTCCAGGATTCAGTTATTAGAATAATATTTCCATGTTTAGGAGATATATAAGATTTTAGTATATGGATTTTTGGTATAATTGATCTAGCATTTATGACCAGAAAACGAACAATACAAAGGTCTAAAGTTAAAGGATTTGGGGTGAGTGCATTAGAGAGATTACTATGCTTAAAATTCAATTTCTGTACGTTTGAAAAAGTGGTATTAGGGTTGAAGTATGGTTCATAATTGGGGTGAGAAACATATGGATTATAAAATAAAATTTGGGGAATATAATTAATATGATAGGAGGTATATACATAATGGTGTATAGAAAATGTCATGAAAGGAAATGTTGACAAATAGACAAATGTGATGCAAGTCGCAACCTTTGACGAGACATGCTTAGAAACTAGGTTAGACTTTTTGGGTAAATTCAGATCGCTTGAAAATCATGCCCCATGGATGAATGGAAGATCCCCCGCTGATAGACCGCCGTCGTTTGATAACGTTATTGGTAAATACATGAATGAAAGAAAGTGGTAATGGCGGAAGTTTTGTTCTAGTGGATGCACCGATGACTATGTAACTTACAAAGTCATTTGCAACAAGTGCACCTACCTCAAAAAAAGGAAAACGTCAGAACTATGAAACTCGTTTTTTGGACGAAGCCAATTCGGTGCTGAAACGCGTGTTCGCGTACAGTAGACGTATAACTGAAGCTTCGCGATTATATTCGATATGATCTGCGCATTCGAACAAGTCTATTGAATATCCTTTATACTCGCGCTAAAGTTGGACGTAACTTCTATTTAATTTGATATGCACAACTTTGGAATTCTCTTCCTCTACATTTCCGTGTGTGCACATCTACAGGAAAATTTAAAACGCTTGTAGGAAATCTTACCGTTCACTCACTATCCCAAATCCTTGAGATAAACTCTTCTCTAGACATTCTACACTCTCATGGGATCTCAGGTTTCTAAATTCACATCTTTCTGCATATATTAGTATATCATGAGGTCAGATAGTATTCTCTGGATAACTGGCCATTTAAGTGTCATGTTACCGGACCCTAAAATTGCTTTTATACTAATTATTCTCGAAATTGCCTTCGATAACATTTTCTATACACCATTATGTATATAACTCTTTTATTTCGCACGAGGCCTAGAAATGTCACATTTCCATCCAAACGTGCAAAATTATAAAAATCTACCAAAAAAATGAAAAACGTAAAAAATCTAAAAAAATCAATGTTTTTTAAAATGTACATTCTTATTTCTTGAATGATGTACTATTTCACATTATGACCTCTCACCGTGCTGGTGAAGAGAAAATCATTCATTATATTCCAGTTTCTCCGAATAACGAACCATCACTGTAATTGGCTCGAAATCTATCCGCCCGAGATTTGTTCCGTATGCGATTTACTCTCCTGCAGATAACGAAAATCCGGCTAGTGAACAAATTTTGGTTCGATTCCTCGACAATTCTTCAAGAGTATTGGAGCACAGCACCCTACTGCCTCCTCCCTGCTATTAGCCACACCCTCTCTTATCCCTCACAATTTCTTAGATTTTTTTTCCCGATGGATATATGTTCCCTTTTCCCGTAAAAACGAATTTTTGCATATATAATTTATTTATCATTTTTTTATGACAACTTCATTGCAATCCGCCCTACTGTTCCCATAATTACCTTCCATTTCTGTTCTCCATTAGTTTCTTGCATCCTTACCATTCGTAAATCTCGACATAATTCAAATGAAAATTTATTTCTATCAGACATTGAAATTACTTTTCTTACCTACTGTAAATTTATTTCCATTATTGAACGGAATAAACGTTTAAATATCCCACTCACTCCGGTCACTTGCACCGTTTTATTTTGTTTTGCTGTTCAAATGTTGATAAACTGATCATGTATTGCATTCCTTGGATGTCCAACAATATATTATCATTATTACCTTGCTTGAGATCTATGCAGGTTCGACTGAACATGAAGATGAAAGTAAAGCAATTCTTATCGCTGCCCAGTACAGTTCGGTTTACACAGAGGAGACGTTTCCAATTCCTCTGATTCATGAGAGCAGCGCCGAAATGCCTGATATCTCGGTCTCACCAGAGAGGGTGGATTAATTACTTGAACGACTTGATGTACACTTAGCATCTGGCCAGGACGATATACACTCAATGCTTTGAGAGGTATTGTCGAATATCATACACAAACCACTGACGCTAATTTTCAAATTATCCCTAAGGTGTGGTAGGTTACCTCAAGATTGGAAGTACGGCATTGTGAAACAAATGTATAAGAGCGGTTAAATAAGTGATCCGGCTAACTACCTATCGGTTACCCTCACCTCGGTAGTTTGAAAGACTCTGAATCGACTGCTAGAAACAGATTGAAGACTTTCTCTTTACAACGAGTCAGTTAACATCTGCTCAGCATGGTTTTGCGCCAAGACTATCATGCGCATTCAATCTAATCACTGCTCGCGAGCATTGGTGTAATGAACTCGATCTGAGCCACCCGGTATTCACTGCCTTTGTTGGTATCAGTAAGGCTTTTGACCGTGATCAAATTCAACGTCTATTGCTAAGCTCCGTGCTCGTGGTGCAAAGGGACCTGTTCTAACTTAGATTGAAGACTTTCTTGTTGACCGTTATACACTGGTCGAGGTTAACAGAGTCAAATCGCAGATTACACGTCCAACTTCCGGGGTTCAGTAATGATCTGTTCTCTGCCGTTACTTTTCAAAGTATATGTTAATGACCTCCACGACACAATAAATATGAATTGTCTACGTTTTGCGGATGATCTTAAAGTTTGAGGTGCAGTAAGCTCTTCTGTTGAGAATACAGTTTTTAAGAACGAATTGAACAAATAGCTTGGTAAGACAGTAAAATAGCAGTTTCCAGTAACCCGACAGGAATGCGTTGTAATGATTTTGGAGCCAAGCACGCCCAAAGGTGCGTAATTCCTCGGGGATCATCAATTAAAATGGGTTGATACTGAACGGGACCTGGGTGCAATTGTGACTCAGCCGCCTAAATCCAAACAGGAGAAGAAACAGGAAAACTGCTGCTGCAAAACGCGCATGGTGGGCTATTAGTCGGTAGTTCTTAGTGATTACTTCACAAATGTTTCGCATTCTTCATTCCGCATACCTGAGACCAGTTTTAGAATATGGTTTGCCAGCCATCTATCCACAAACGAAGGGAGAACGTGACGAAATGAAAAAAAATGACAAGGCGGGCGATAAAACGAGTACAGATATTGGAATCAATTTCTCATGTGGAAAGAGTTCAAAGCCTCAACCTGATGTCGCTCAGTATTAGGCGTTTGCGCTACGACCTGCTGCTAACTGGTCGCGTATTACTGGGAATTTATGGTGAAGAGCTGCGCGAGTTTTTCCATCTCGTGACGGACTCAAGAACCGGAGGCCATTCACTAAAGCTTCAAAAGCAAAGGACACTACGCCTTCCACAGGGATTCATGCTCTCAACAAGAATTGTTGACTTGTGGAATGTGCTTACGGAAGAGGTTATTTCAGCAAGATCTGAAAACCAATTCAGGCAACTAGTATTTTAGTTACTGCCCGTAATCACGGCGAAGCTGTACAACACTTGACAGGGTTTCTTCAAATGAGGTTCTCCTGGACTATGTTGCTGATATGAAAAGATGCGACATACAAGGGCGTGCCCCCTGTCGTCTATCGAGAAGGAGAAAAAGATGATAACGCATCCTCGATGGACATTATCCGTTAAAGATCAGTGCTGTCGGGAATATTTATTGAGTTTTTTCTCGAAGTGCCAGTGTTTTGTATAATATCAGATCACGTACAGAGTATCTGAAAGAAACGTGTAAATACTGTTACTTTATATTTATTGAACGTCAAATTCCGCTTGGGCGGTTAAGTGGGACCTTCCCCTTAACTCAGATAGGAGTCACTTGCTCTCTACACTGGCAGGCAACATGATTGTCTCTACGATGTTAGCCCACTTGGAGCTCCGTGGGGTAAAATCTACTAAGGACCTGAGAATCGTAGTCTCCGCAAACTTCAAGTGGACTGACCAATGTGCTGCTGCGGCTTAAAGGTTCAGGAGGGAACTTTTTCGACTGGGTTTGCCCTCACTTGCAGAAAAGCTGATGTGCTATTGCCCCTATGCAAGGCAATATTATGGCCACATTTAGAATACTGTATCCAGGCTTCAAAGCCGTATTACCAGAAGGAATTCTTGCAGAGAGAAAAGGTACAGAAGCTGGCCACTCGCATGATCGAGGGGTTAGCATACACCAATTATGAAAATCGTCTGTTAGCACTGAGACGTTTCTCGCTTAGGCGGAGGCAACTAAGGGGGATCTTATAGAGACCTTCAAGGTTGTCAAAAGATTAAGTTGTCTCGCATTGGATGACTTATTTCGGTTTTCTTCTTTGGTTGGTACACGAAGGCACAGTCTCAAGTTAAGTAGAATGCATACCAGGCTCGAATCCAGAACGCATTACTTTAGCATCCGTATAGTGAATGCTTGGAACTCACTCCCTGCAAAACTAATCTTGGCAACTTCAGTAATTGTGTTCAAACATGGCTGGACGAACGGTGGCAGGTGCTCTTTCCGGAGCAATAAAGTCCCTAACCCAAATCTTGAATCGGGATTACCTCACAAGCTCAAGATTTGGAGGACAATCAACTATTTTTTCAGTTATTTGATCGAAAGAAAATGCAGTGCGTAACACGAGTACCACCTAGCTATGGTCCGACAATAGGCATGATAATTCGCGATTACATTTAAGACTAAATCTGTCATATTTACGGTGAAAAACCACAAAAAAATATTCGGAAAATCATTTTGAAACGCAAAAAAGAGTTTCTTTTTCATTTTTTGTATTTGTTGGAATAAACTGCTGTCCATCGTCTTTTCATTCGATTGGACATGTAACATGTATTAACTCTCCCACCATATATAAAAATGGTCCCATTCCGGATGTCCGCAACTACAGGCCAGTAAGCCTGACAAGCATTCCTTGCAAGTGCTTGGAAAAAATCATTTGGCACCAGGTATGTAAACATTTGGTAGCCAATTTCTTACTATCCGATGCCCAGCACGGATTTTGAAAAGGATGGTCCTACCTAACCAATCTTCTAAGCTTTTTTGACGAAGTGACATTACGCCTCGATGAAGGGAGAGAAATCGAAGTATGCTATCTTGATTTTCAAAAGGCCCTTGACTCAGTGAACCATAAGTACTTCCTACACAAACTAAGTATGTGTGACGACACATGTCACCTACATCGATGGATAGAAAGCTTCCTAACTAATCGCACTAATTATATTAGAATTGAAGGGGTGTGCTAGGAGAAATCACTGATTCTCAGTGGAGTGCCTCAAGGCTCGGTGCTTGGTCCATTACTTTTTCATATTTTTGTAAACGACCTGGCAGCGTGCTCGAGTTCACGCTGCTTCCTGTTTGCTGATGATGTTAAGATCCTAGAAATGGACAGTAGAGATACGCTTATCTCTGATTTAGAAAAAGTAATCAAGTGGACAAAGACCTGGGATTTGCAACGGAACTTGGGGAAGAGCTGTCTACTGACGACCGATTTAGCGACAACCCAACTAGAGGTTTGTGAAGAAACTATCAGAATAGCTGCTGCCAGAAAGTGAAGGATTTCGGCGTTACTATAACAGGCGATTTTAAATGGGCTACTCAATATACCGAAGCTGCAAACAAGGCTCGCAGAGAATTGTTGAGACTTCGCTCAGCGTTATCTTGCCGAAAATCTCCGATCTTCATTCCATTATACAAAGTAGTCGTGTGGCCTCACTTGAAAAACTGCGTTTAATCCTGAGCACCGTACTTAAAAAAGATTTAGCATGTCTCGAAAGGGTCCATCGCCTTGCGACTAGGATGGTTGAGGGTCAGACAGCTAAAACCTATGATGCTCGACTAAAGGACCTCGGTGTGTTCTCACTTGAGAGACGACAGCTGCGAGATCACCTAGTAGAAGCCTTCAAGATTCTAAAGGGTCTTACGGGTGATAATATAACTGAAATCCTTAAAGATGCCCTTAACGCAGCTACAAGGAGAAATTCCATGAAACTTCTTAAAAGTAGGCCCAGTTTGCTGGCACGTGAGCACGTTCAGAGCAACCATGTGATCAACTTCTGGAACAAGCTCCCACATTGTATAGTAAGCCCCCCAAATGTGTTGAGATTTAAAAGAGAATTAGACGTTAAATGGTCTATAATATTTCCGCACATTGTCTAATAAAAACAAAAACGAAACGAAAAAACGTATTCTTACATTTTTTATCATATCTGTCTAGGCCTGGGAAACCTGACAGCAAATAAGCCTACATGCAGTATATGACTGTGTTTGACTTTGCTTTGACTAGACTAGTGATTTCATACACCATACATTGTTCACGCATATTATTGCATTGTTTCCTGAATAGATGATCTCTCACCGTGCTGGTGAAGAGAAACCTTACCTTACTTCCCAGATATTAGGAAACAAAAGCGTGTGAAAATTACTAACTGTGTAGTCGATATCGAAGTGCCGGGTGCTCAACAGCATACCTTCAAAGGAAATCTGGGCGCGTGCAACTTGAACTTGAACTTGAACTTTCGGTGATGAGAATTCTCTCCCTTTTCCATTCACAGTTACACACGCCTGTCTTACTTACGAATCAATCCTGGTAGTGGTGGGTGTTTTCAAGCACTCGTTTTGACTTTGTAGTGAATAGTAGGGAATCTATTCTAAGGCTGTGTGTGTTCCAGTTATATCCACATACAATTTTGACTCCCAGACAACCACAGAAGAACGAAAGCCGTGCGTAGACAGAGAGTGTATTAAAATTAATGTAAGGTTAACAACAAGAAAATTTGAATTACAGAATTATTGATTGCTATTGATTAAATATTTGAACCGTCACCACAGATGCCCCTCCTAGAGCGTCGAACAAGAAAAAGACGCTCAAAAAAAAATTAGGTTATAAAATCATCAAACTTTTGGGGGAAATATACCTTGCGACCTGAATGTGTTTGTCTGTCGGGTGGTTTGAGACAGGAACGGAATATGGGATTCATCAGGGGTAAGGTTGGTTTATGGAGGGAACATATAAGGGGACGTGTTGGTCAGTAGTAGACGTCTGTGGAGTATTGTTTCGGGTAATTGCTTTCGCTTCCGATGTTGGTTCTACGTAAGCGACTTACAGACGATCGATACTGATGGTTTCTCTTGATCCATTCGTGTCAATTACGAAATAATTGGGATGTCTGCCGAGCAGCTTGTACGGACTAGTATACGGTGGTTGAAGTGGTCAACGTACATGATTGGCGCGCACGAACACAGATTCGCAGGTAGACAAGTCGGCAGGGATGTTGAACTGCTGAGCGTGTTAGCGAGTTGGGATAGCTCTAATGATTTCATGAAGCTGCGAAGGCGACTGACATATTGTGAAGTTGTAAGATCATTTGGTGAACCAGAAAATGTCAGAAATTCGCCAGGTAGGTTGAGTGTACTTTTGTACACCATCTCAGCAGTTGAGCAGCCCAGATCTTCTTTCACGGTTGTACGGATACCAAGAAGAACCAAGGGCAATGACTCAGACCAACGTTCTGAATTCCCATGACTAATGATTGCGGCTTCGAGTTGCCGGTGAAATCTTTTTGTGCCGAGTGTGCTATTCAATTCCCGGAAAAGCGTTGACTGAAATTGGGAACCTCTGTCAGTGGTAATAGTGTTCGGTACACCGGAGTTGCTGATCCAATATTGAACGAAAGCTTTCGCAACCGTTTCTGCACTGATAATCTGTATGGCTACAGCCAATGGTCAGTGGGTAAAACGGTCGACGCAGGTCAATATATAGGAGCAACCGTTAGAGACCGCTAATGGACCAACGAAATCCAAGTGAACGTGCTGAAAACGCTCCTTAACAGGTGTAAATACACCAGGGGAACTGATGGTGTGACGTTGGACTTTGCTTTGTTGACATCGGAGGCAGCTCTTGGTCCAAAGTTGAATGTCTTTATGCATGTCGGACCAAAGATAACGAGAGCTAATCAGGCTTCGAGTAGCTTTTACTTCGCGATGTGATAAACCACGCAAATGCTCGAATACGATACGTATCAAATCTGATGGGACAATTGGACGGGCTTTACCGGTAGACATGTAACAAACCAGATTAAAATTGCAATTAGGCATCGGAATACGGCGGATTTCACCCGATTGTGCAGTAATATACCGATTCATTACAGGGTCGTTTTGCTGCGAACGTGCAAATTGCTCAAAGTCGAATCCAGGCAAGTCGATAGCACTCAACTGAATCCAAGAGAATGTATCCGCAACTGTTTGACGAGTCGGAGAGATATCAAATGTCACTCGTGAATTGCGAGATATAATCCAAGTGACGTATTTCTCGAGGCGAATATCGATCCGATGATGCGGAAAGAGCAAACGTTAAGAGCTTGTGATCGGTCCATACTGCGAAATCACGGCCTTCAAGCAAATGTCTGAAATGCCGTATTGTATAACAGATAGCCAGTAACTCACGGCTGAAAGTACGGTATCAAGTTTAAGCTGGTTTAAGGCGACGAGAATAAAAAAGATTGGCTTGGTGATATTGTCTTCTTGTTTTTAAAGGACTGCGCCGACTGCTTTTTGTGATGCGTCTATAGCGAGAGACAACCGAGCATTGAGGTTCGTTGATAAATGAGTCAGTGAAGTGACTCTGTTTAGTGCAGATTTGAGTTGTTCGAATGATTTGATGGCTTCGTCATTCATTTTAAATTCACGTTTTTTTCCACGTAACAAGTCACTCAATGGTTATGAAATCATATCACATTGTGGAATAAAGCGTCTATAATAGTTGACCAAACCCAAGAAACCTCTGACTTGACGGATAGAGCTGGGACATGGATAATCTTGGATCGCTGATAGTTTTTGAGGTAACGGTTTTATACCGGAACAATCAATTCGGTGTCGAAGAATTTCGATAGAACTCACACCATACAGACATTTATCGTGATTAACCACAATGCCGCAGCGGAGTCAATGAAGAGTAGTTTTTGCGTTTTGAGTTTGTGGGTGGGATGACGCTCAGTTCGGCTCCCGTATCGATCAGGAAACGCATCTTTATTGAACCATCAGTGACGTAGAATAAGCGGCTGTTGGTAATGCCAGACAGAGCTGCCGCTTCTACTGTCTGGCTTCGAGGTTTCCCTGATTGTGGTGTTGCGATTTAAAGCTGCATGGTGACGTGCAATGCATGGCTTTCGCTCCGATGATAGTAGCATAGCTCAGATGTTCATGTTGGGCTCTGTGGTTCAGTGTTCAAAATGTGTTTCACTCCACGGCGAGAACGGCATCGACTTCTGTTTAAGTGCTGTATTGGTTAAGTCAATTCGCTTATCTGAGATTTCAAATCAGATATATCAATGTTCGAATCTGCGTTGGAAGTACAAGGGGTGGGTGGGCTGACTGTGTAGACCGATGAGTTACGAGAGATGTCAAAGACTTCATCTGCAACTTGAGCGAGCTGGTATAGGTTATTTTCGTTTACCATGCTAACCAGAACTTTTCGCAAATCGTTCGGCAAACTCTGGAACCAGATATGTCGTATAACGCGTTCGTCAACCTTCTGTGTGCCCTGTAACTGTAACAAATAGCGTAAGTGTTGCAAAATTGTTCGGTCTCCTAGCTGAGAGCTAGATGAGAGTTTTCGCCAGTTTTGCTTATCGGTGGAACCAATTAGAGAAATAATTGCAGATTTGAGCTTATCGTACGGATCTCTGGCAGGTTGATCATAAATTAAATCGGCAACGTCTCTAGCGATGGAGGTTGGAATCATTCCGACAACGCGGTTGTAGCGTGTGCGTTGTGTTCGAACACGGTATGACTCGAATAGAGCTTCGATTTGTGCAAACTATAGACGTGGTTCTGTCGCGTCGAAGACGGGTAATGTGAATTGATTGATAAAATTATCTTCCTTCTTGTCTTCCTTATTTGTATTATGGTTCATTGCGCAAATTAAATTAAATGCGTGTTAGGGCTCACAAATTTTTAGTGGACAGTGGGGAATGGATTCTGAGGCTGTGTGTTCCAGTTATATGCACATAAAATTTTGACTCCCATACAACCACAGAAGAACGAAAACCGTGCGTAGACAAAAAGTGTATTGTAATTAATGTAAGTTTGACAACAAGAAAATTTGAATTACAGAATTATTGATTACTATTGATTAAATATTTGAACCGTCACCACAACTTGGTTAACTATCGCCCTGTGATACTGTGTAGTGGACCAGAAATATAAGTCTAGCACTACACACAAAATGGCAAAAATGAAAAGAACTCACTGAAAGACCAAGAGAGCAAATGTCCAAATGAGGGTCCGTACCGTCCAACGATAGCGAAGTAATCCACACGGGAAAATCCGGAAAATGGAATCCAAGGTGCAGAAAGCGCTAAAATGTTGGAGATTCCGTTAATCACAGTTCCAGCACAAAGTGGCGCATACAGTCTTCACAGCCACGGAAGAAGACAGCGTCCGAGTTCGAAATTGTATTGACCGCCAAAAAGTATATTGTACAAGCATTGATACAGATTAAGTGTACATGGCCAAAAAAACGAATAACTATACAAAGCCAAAAATTGTATGTACAAAATACGAAGTTACAAAGTGGAAGCAGTTCACTACAATACTCCCCCACCAGAGCGTTAGTTAGGCTTGAATGAAGGGTAACATACGCTCGAAATGTTCATAAGGTCACGTAATCAGCAAGGCGTTTGGGCCAATGCACATGTCTACCGGTTCGGGTTTGAACGGGGGTAGGAGGGACCGGGGAATTGGGATGAACATGGGTGGAGGTTGGCGCATGAGGATTATCAGGGAGTTGTGCGTGAGGCGTAGTGATGCTTGGCGGAGATTGCGGCTTAAGCTCGACAAAGCGGGTTTTAAGCGGTCAATAGAAACGGTGTCATGTCGACCATTCATATCCAAAACGAAGAACTTGGGTTTACGCTCGATAACTCTGTGAGGTCCGTGATAGGATGACTGAAGAGGTTTACAAACAGAGTCGCGTCGCACAAAAACAAAATCACACGTATCAAGATGAGGTGATTTCTGTTGGTGGATAATGCGCTGACGAGGAGGCGTAAAGTCCAACTTGGACATGAACGTGCGCAAGCGAGAAATGTAATCTGACGCCGGAGGTAGTGACTGGCAGGGCACAACGAGTTCACCGGGGAGACACAAGGCGGTACCAAAAACTAACTCTGCGGCTGAGCACTGCATGTCTTCTTTGATAGCGGAACGTATTCCAAGAAGAACAAGTGGCAAATTCTCAGTCCATTTATTAGGATCAGGCTGACAAGCTAAAGAAGCTTTAAGCTGCCGGTGGAAGCGTTCAACCAATCCGTTCGAGTTAGGGTGGTAGGCAGTGGTTCGGATGTGCTGGCAGCCAAGGAGTCGCGTCAAATCTCGGAACAAAGTCGATTGAAACTGAGCGCCACGGTCGGTTGTGATGACAGATGGTGTGCCGAAATTGGCAATCCAATGTTCGACGAAGGCGCGTGCTACAGTCTCTGAACATGTGTCTTTGATCGGAACAGCAATCGGCCATCGAGTGAAGCGATCAATCGCCGTTAGGATGAATGAGTATCCGTTCGATGATGGCATAGGACCGACGAGATCAAGATGCACATGAGAGAATCGACAGTTGGGATGCCTAAATGGAACGTAAGGTGTGAAGGTATGTCGAGATATCTTGTTCTTTTGACAAGGAATGCAATGCTGGACCCAATTCCGTATATCCTTATTCATGGACGGCCAAACAAAACGATCTGCGATTAGCCTTACGGTGGCACGCTTTCCAGGATGAGACATCGAATGAAAATGATCGAAAATGGCACGTCGCAGAGGAAGAGGGACAAGAGGTCTAGGTTTCCCTGTCGAGATATCGCACATCAACGAGGCATCGGCGTTTGGTAACTGAATTTGCTGCAAATCCAGGGATCGACACTTCGCGAGTTCGATTTTATCAATCTCGGCTTGATGGTTAGTCAAAAGGGAGAGATCAAATGGTGTGCCTGCAGACAAAACAGAAATGTCAGGTCTTGATAAAGCATCGGCAACCAAGTTCGCATCTCCTTTGATGTAACGAATATCGGTAGAGAATTGAGAGATGTAATCTAAGTGGCGAATCTCGCGTGGCGAATGACGATCAAGTTTAGACTGCAGAGCAAAAGTTAATGGTTTGTGATCCGTAAAAATAATGAAGTCACGACCTTCCAGTAAATGACGGAAATGCCGTATGGCCAAATATATCGCAAGTAATTCACGGCCAAATGTGCTGTAGCGAGTTTGTGCCGGATTAGGCTTTAGCGAGAAAAATGCCAGTGGACGGACTGTGTTCTTGTGGTGTTGTTGTAAAACAGCTCCCACAGCCGAATTGGAGGCATCGGTCGTCAATGACAAAGGAAAGGTCGGTTCGGGATCAATGAAAGAAAGTTCGGTGGCACTGCAAAGAGCTTTTTTGGATGCGATAAAAGCTTCAAGTGCCTCAGGCGAAAGCTGAAGAGGTTTTGATTTAGAGTCGAGCAAATCAGTCAGCGGTGCAATGATCTTTGCGCAGTTTGGAATAAAGCGACGGTAAAAGTTGATCATGCCGATAAAGCGGCGCAACTGCGTTACCGTTGTGGGGACAGGAAAGTCGGAAATCGCCTTGCATTTCTCGGGAAGAGGTGTGATACCAGATCGAGTAAAGCGATGACCGAGGAAATCCAGTGAATCTGTGCCGAAAATGCATTTACTTGGGTTGATCTTTATCCCGTAGTTAACGAACCGCTCTGAAACGAGACGGATGTGCTCGACATGCTCCTCTGGAGAGTTGCTGGCAATCAAGACGTCGTCGATGTATGCGTAGGCAAACGGCGAGCCTCGCAAGACTTCGTCGTTGAAACGTTGAAAGGTTTGTGCAGCGTTTCTCAGGCCGAAGGGCATCCGAGTGAATTCGTATAAGCCGAAAGGAGTTGTGATTGCCGTTTTGGGTATGTCTTCCTGGGCTACGGGGATGTGATAATAAGCAGGGACGAGATCAAGCTTAGTAAGTATCGTCGTGGCGCACAGATTCAAAGAGAAATCTTGAATGTGTGGCACCGGATATCTGTCGGGGACCGTTCGATTGTTGAGAGCACGGTAGTCGCCGCATGGCTTCCAGTCATCTGAGGTCTTCTTGGGGACCATATGAAGTGGTGACGACCAGGAGCTGGAAGAGGGACGGATGATCCCAAGCTCTAGCATGTGCTCAAATTCGGCTCTTGCGATCTTGAGTTTCGACAAGTGAAGTCGCCTAGGTCTGAAGGAGACTGATGGTCCGCTAGTGACAATGTGATGTTTCACGGAGTGTGTCACTTTGTCTGTCGGTCTTGTGGGCTGTATGACGGATGGGAATTCCTGCAGTATAGCACAAAAAGTCGAAGTTTCTGGAGTGAAAGCTTTGATGCCGGAATGAAATGGCTTTAGTATTGATACCTGAGACCTGTAAAGAGGTTTTCGTATCTACTAATCTCCGCTGTTTTACTTCGACAGCGAGACCGAAGTGAGACAGAAAGTCGATGCCGATTATTGGGCAATTGACCTCCGCGATAAGAAACACCCAGGGAAAACTGCGTCTTAGTCCCAAGTTGAGGGTTAGCAGGCGTTGGCCGTAAGTGTTAATACGAGTGCCATTTGCCGCTTGAAGAGTGTAGGACGATGGTTTGGAGGTGCTGGATGTTGGAGGTATGACGCTAATTTCAGCGCCAGTATCGACTAGAAAACGCAGACCACTCGATTTGTCTGTAACATAGAATAGGCGACTCGGGTTCGGCGGGCTGGGAACAGTAGTCGCCGTAACGGATTGACCCTTGAATTTGATGGTTTTTGAACACGGAGAGATGCATTTTGAGGCTTTATCCCCATATCTCTTGTGGTACCAACATACGCGCTCAGGGGTTTTCGATGATCGAGATTTAGATTTTGAGCGAGGAGGGTTGGGAGATTTTGACAAAAGAGAGTTCGCCGCAAGAGTTAGTTCAGCGACTTGTTCTTTTAATTCCGAACATGGACAGGGCGAATTGATGTGTGCGGAATCAACCGTAATTTGGTCGGCTTCTTTTGCTTCGAGCATTTTGTCAGCCGCTTGTGCTAGTTCGTCTAATGATACGTAAGTAATCAAACCAGCAAGCACTTGGCAAATGTCAGCTGGGAGGTTTTTAAACCACAACTGTCCTAAAATGCTCTCCTCAATCCTTTTGTCTCCAAGTAGCTCTTTTATCTGGCGAAGAAGCTGAGATGGCTTTTTATCACCAAGAGCCATTTTGGAAAAGAGGACGTCGAGCTTCTCTTGCTTAGAAGAACCAATTCGGTCTATTAGTGGGTATTTGAGCTTTTCGTATGGCTTGACCTCAGGCAAGGCATAAATAAGTTCACTGACTTGTTCGGCTACGTCGAGAGGGAGCAGGGTCACCACATGAGAATACATAATAGATTCAGTGGTGATGCCATAAATACGAAAAATAGCTTCAATTTGGCCGAACCAAAGAAGGAGATTAGAAACGACTAAAGCCGGTAATGTGCATGGAATATGTTGTGATTGTAGGATTGTGGAAACTTTACTTATGGAAAAATCGCTCATGGTGGGGAGTTAAGTGAGTATTCCAAAATATAAGCCAAAAGTATACAAATACGAATTTATCGTAAATGAAAAAAAATTGCGGTAGTAGTCGGGCTCACCAATTATGTAGTGGACCAGAAATATAGGTCTAGCACTACACACAAAATGGCAAAAATGGAAAGAACTCACTGAAAGACCAAGAGAGCAAATGTCCAAATAAAGGTCCGTAACGTCCAACGATAGCGAAGTAATCCACACGGGAAAATCCGGGAAATGGAATCCAAGGTGCAGAAAGCGCTAAAATGTTGGAGATTCAACCATAGGCTCTTGCTTCTCAAACTCTCAGCCATAGGAGTATCAGGGAACCTTCTGGGCTGGATTCGAGCATTCCTTAGCGACCGTTCCTTTACTGTCAGGGTAGATGATACTAACTCCGCAAGTGCGCATGTAACGAGTGGGGTTCCCCAGGGCTCAGTCTTGGGGCCGTTGCTGTTCCTCATCTTCATTGATGATCTTGCCAGCCAACTGCGCTCACCCTGTTATATGTTTGCTGACGACGTTAAAATTGTTGGTAGGTCGGATAACTCCGATCTGATAAGTAATGTGGAAGTTGTAACAGCATGGGCGGGTAAGTGGGACCTTCCCCTTAACCTAGATAAGAGTCACTTGCTCTCTACACTAGCAGGCAACATGAGTGTGTCTACGCCCTCAGCTCACACAGAGTTCCGTAGGGTAAAGTCTACTAAGGACCTAGGAATCGTAGTCTCCGCAAACTTTAAGTGGGCTGACCAATGTGCTGCTGCAGCTCAAAGGGCCAGAAGGGAACTCTTTCGACTACGTTCAGCCCTCACTTGCAGAAAAGCTGAGGTGCTATTGCCCCTTTACAAGGCAATAGTAAGGCCACATTTAGAATACTGTATCCAGGCTTGGAAGCCGTATTACCAGAAGGATATAGTGCAACTAGAAAAGTTACAGAAGCTGGCCACTCGCATGATCGAGGGGTTAGCACACACCAATTATGAAAATCGTCTATTAGCACTAGGACTTTTCTCACTTAGGAGGAGGCAACTTAGGGGGGATCTTATAGAGACCTTTAAGGTTGTCAAAGGACTAAGTTGTTTAGAATTCGATGATTTCTTTCGGTTCTCTCCTTTGGTTGGTACACGAGGGCACAGTTTTAAGCTAAGTAAACAGCACACTAGGCTCGAATCCAGAACGCACTTCTTTAGCATCCGTATAGTGAACGCGTGGAACTCACTTCCCGCAGAACTAATCTTGGCAACTTCAGTAATTGCGTTCAAACATGGGCTGGACGAACGGTGGCAGGAGCTCTTCCCGGAGCATTACCCTTAAGACTAAATCCCTCATTTTTATGATAAAAAAACACAAAAATATTCGAAAAATTTTTTTAAACACAAAAAAGTTTCTTTTTCATTTTTTCGCGTTTGTGGAAATAAACTGCTGTCCATCGTCTTTTCATTCGATTGGACATGCAACATGCATAACTCTCTAACCTTTTGGTGATGAGACATCCCCCATCTTCCATTCACAGTTACACACGCCTGTGTTACTTACGAATCAATCCTGGTAGTGGTGGGTGTTTTCAAACACACCTCCGAAAGAATCTGGGCACTCGTTTCGACTTGGTCGACTATCGCCCCGTGAAACTGATACTGATACTGATACTGATTCGGTTAATCACAGTTCCAGCACAAAGTGGCGCACACAGACTTCACAACCACGGAAGAAGACAGAGTCCGAGTTCGAAATTGTATTGACCGCCAAAAAGTATATTGTACAAGCATTGATACAGATTAAGTGTACATGGCCAAAAATGAACAATCATACAAGGCCAAAAAGTGTATGTACAAAATGCTAAGGTACAAGGGAAAGTAGATCACTACAACTGATACAGAAATGTCCTTGAAAATGTTTTTTGGCAAATGTATAAACCTGTGGCAACTTGTAATTCACTTTCTTTTTAATTGTACTTCCATTTCCATCAATGTTTGTTTTAATCAAACATTATTCCAGAATATACTTTTTCCGCGCGCGTTCCTCTTCTGCTTGATTTTCGTGGTGCTGCGTTATTGCGTGTTTGCGAATCACGACTGTTAACAGCAAAATTGACTTTCGTCGCATTTTTCAGCTTCGCCAATTCTAATTGCTGATCAACGCGATACACCGGAGTTTGGAGCTGGAATATTTTTGTGTGTGGATATTTTGCATCGGACATTGAATTTTCACTTTTCGTGAGTTCGTTCCTTGTCTATTTTTCACTATAACATTTTCCTGTTATATTTCTTGCATTTATCCACTACATATTTGGTGAGCCCGAACATTATATTATTGGTGAACCCGTATTCCATTTTTCGCTCAGAACTTCGTTCAATTACCTCACCTGGTCTTCGAATTTTCGCTCAGAACTCCCGTCATTTTTTCAATTTTGCTATAATGTCGACTGAACCCACTGAATCGCAAATGAACGTTATTAGCTGTAACACGCCTGCATTTGACCCTGCCAACCCGCACGTGTGGTTCATCCAAATAGAGGGTATGTTTCGTTTTAAACGGATCACGAAACAAGAGGTCATGTTTTCTTTCGTTCAATCACAATTACCGTCGTACATCGCGAAAGAAGTATTAGATGTTCTTGACCCCATGCCCTCTATTTCGCCTTACGACACACTGAAGGCCGCTGTGCTCAAGCGTACTATGGCCTCCGACGAAGCCAGGCTAAAACAACTGCTGGCTGGTGTAGAACTGGGCGATAGAACCCCTTCACAGCTGTTACGCCACATGCGTTCCCTGGTGGGCAACACAAAGTTAGACGATTCCGTCCTACAGCAACTTTGGCTCAACTGCCTGCCACACAGCACCACCGCCATCCTCGCCGTGTCGGTCGATAAGGTCTGCCTCGACACACTGGCCGAACTAGCAGACAAAATTCACGAAAATTTAGGCGGAACCAACGTTAATCAGGCAACCAAAGCGAGTTACGTATCAGAGCTAGAAACCTCTTTAGCAACGTTGACCAAAGAGCTCTCATCATTACAGCTCACAATCGCTAACATGGAACGTTCTAAGCACTCCCGATCATTACTTCGTCATCGTTCCAGAAGTAGAAGCCGCTCTCGCCCTCGCGATAACAACTGGTTTTGCTATTACCATCGCCGTTTCGGAGACGCCGCGCGTAACTGCCGTCCAGGTTGTAAACACCCTAACGCACACACAGTCACCAAGTCGGGAAACCGGGTTGCCAGTCAGTAATGGCGACGGCTGCTCCTGGCAAACCCCACAGTCGCCTCCTGTACGTATATGATGCGTCGAATAAACTTAACTTTCTCGTGGACACTGGTGCCGAAGTTAGCGTTATACCGCGTAGCCGCGAAAAACGTGACTTACGTCCATCAGGCATCACACTGCAGGCGGCTAACGAATCGAAAATTTTGACTTACGGTGAGAAACTTTTGAAACTCGACCTCGGACTTAGACGTGAATTCCATTTCGTCTTCTTGATAGCCGATGTTCAGAAACCTATCATCGGTATCGATTTTTTGACGAAATACGGTCTCGTAGTCGATCTCCGACACCGACGGCTACATGACAATACTACGTCATTGAACGTGTCCGGCAAACTATGTTCTATCATCTCACCCAGTCCTCGCATATTCGTGCCCAACAGTGCCACATACAGCGACATCTTGCGTGAATTCCCGAACTTGACACGCGTATCGTCATACTCGGAGACTCCCACCCACGATGTTCAACACCACATCGTTACTAAAGGGCCTCCGGTGTTTGCCAAAGCTCGAAGGCTGCCTCCGGAAAAACTTAAAGCAGCAAAATGTGAATTTGAACATATGGCTGCGTTGGGTATAATTAGACCATCAACCAGTCCGTGGGCATCGCCGTTACACATGGTCGCCAAGAAGAACGGCGATTGGAGACCTTGCGGAGATTATCGTGCGTTGAATAGCGTTACCCAACCCGACCGCTACCCTATTCCGCACATACACGATTTCTCACTTAGCCTTCACGGAAAATCAGTTTTCTCTAAACTAGATCTCGTACGTGCATACCACCAGATCCCCATGGCCCCTGACGATATTGCTAAGACTGCTGTAATTACGCCATTTGGTCTTTTCGAATTCCTTCGCATGCCCTTTGGTTTGCGCAACGCAGCACAGTCTTTTCAACGGTTCATGGATCAGATTCTTCGTGGTCTTGATTTCGTCTTCGTGTATATTGACGATGTATTAGTAGCTAGCTCATCACACGAGGAGCATGTACGACACCTCCGTGAAGTCTTCCAACGCTTCGCCCAATACGGCGTTACTATCAATCCCGACAAATGCGTTTTTGGCCAGTCGACCATTGATTTTCTCGGCCATAGGATTGACAGTAATGGAATAAGCCCACTGCCCGAAAAGACACGGTCCATACTTGAATACCCAATGCCACAATCAATCAAAAGCTTACGCCGTTTCCTAGGCGTCGTTAACTACTATGGACGATTTATTCCCAACGCCGCTAAAATACTTCAGCCGCTAACTGACATGCTTAAAGGAAATCCCAAAAAGTTGACGATTACAACCGCTGCAGAATCCGCATTCGTCGAGGTTAAAGAACTTTTGAGCAACGCTTCCGCTCTGAGTCACTTAAAAACCGACGATAACGCACATTTGGTCCTGAAAACCGACGCATCACAAGTCGCAGTCGGAGCCGTACTGCAGCAAGAAGTAAACGGAGAGATACATCCACTGTCCTTTTTCTCACGGAAGTTACAACCAGCCCAGACTAGGTATAGCACTTTTGGACGCGAACTTCTCGCCATTTACCTAGCTATTAAACACTTCCGTCACCTACTCGAGGGACGCACCTTTACTGTGTTCACTGATCACAAGCCAATCGTTTATGCGTTCCGTTCTCCGACAGACCGAAACTCTCCAAGAGAAATTCGTCAACTTGACTTCATCGCGCAGTTCACTACAGATATTAGACATATCGATGGTGACCGCAACATAGTCGCTGATGCCTTATCGCGTTGCACTATCCAACAGATAAGCAACTCAGTACTCGATCTCAGAGAACTGGCCAGTCATCAGGAAAACGACTCTGAATTTTCCGAAATTGTCGCAAATAAGTCACTCAAATTTGCCCTTTTGCCGCTGCTTGATTGCGACGCCAAGATCCACTGTGATATATCAACCGGTAAACCGAGACCTTTCGTCCCGCAAATATATCGCCGGAAGATTTTCGATCACTTTCACGGATTGTCGCACCCCAGCATTCGCTCCACCGTAAAACTCATAACAGATCGCTTCATCTGGCACAATATGCAGCGCGAAATACGCCAATGGGCAAAACACTGTGTGACTTGCCAGATCAGCAAAATCCACCGGCACACCCGTGCCCCCTTGAGTACATTCCCAGTACCCGATGGTCGATTCAAACACGTTCACCTGGACATCGTTGGTCCCTTACCGGTATCCCGAACGTATAGTTATATCCTGACCTGTGTCGACAGATATACACGCTGGCCCATGGCAGTTCCTTTGCGAGATATTTCTACTGAAACCATCGCGCGAACATTCGTTGATTCTTGGATCTCCATCTTTGGCGTGCCTACAACCATTACCACTGACAGAGGATCGCAATTTACGAGTGTTTTGTTCCGCGAACTAAGCCGCTTACTCGGATGTGATCACCTGCGTACCACCGCATACCATCCTGCAGCTAATGGACTCGTTGAACGTTTCCATCGACAGTTAAAGGCTGCCCTCACCGCTTGTTCAGGAACAGAATGGTCTGAATGCCTTCCTGTCGTACTTCTCGGTATTCGAAACACCGTTAAGGAAGACATCGGTTGTTGTCCCTCAGAGTTGGTATTTGGCACCACACTGAGACTGCCTGGCGAGATGGTACTCGACACACGCACTACCGGCGAGGTTGAACCAGCATCCTACTGCTCCAGACTCAAGCAGCATTTTCAGTCTATCAAGCCCGTCCCCACACGTTTTGTCGACCGTCCCTCATTCATTCACAATGATCTCAAAAATTGCCCCTTTGTTTTCGTTCGAGTTGATGCTGTCAGGAAGCCATTACAAACCCCGTACGAAGGACCATTTAAAGTAATCGACCGCAAACCCAAATATTTCGTTTTGTTACGCAACGGCGTTGAAGACACAGTCAGCATAGATCGCTTAAAACCTGCATACATCGAGGAAAAACCGTCACAAGAAGCTACCCCTGCGACCCCACCTACACAACCTATGAATAACAATGACGTTACATCCAAGCGGCCCTCACCTATCCTGTCTACCCCTTCATCTCGTCAAACACGTGCCAGCCGTACAGTGAGGTTCCCCGCAAGACTGGTTGAATACATGCCATAAACGATGTATCGAGCGTTCATCCGTCGACTCACGCTCTAGGGGGGGAGTTCTGTAGCAACTTGTAATTTCACTTTCTTTTTAATTGTACTTCCATTTCCATCAATGTTTGTTTTAATCAAACATTATTCCAGAATATACTTTTTCCGCGCGCGTTCCTCTTCTGCTTGAATTTTCGTGGTGCTGCGTTATTGCGTGTTTGCGAATCACGACTGTTAACAGCAAAATTGACTTTCGTCGCATTTTTCAGCTTCGCCAATTCTAACTGCTGATCAACGCGATACATCGGAGTTTGGAGCTGGAATATTTTTGTGTGTGGATATTTTGCATCGGACATTGAATTTTCACTTTTCGTGAGTTCGTTCCTTGTCTATTTTTCACTATAACATTTTCCTGTTATATTTTTTGCATTTATCCACTACATATTTGGTGAGCCCGAGCATTACATAATCGGTTAGCCCGTATTCCATTTTTTCGCTCAGAACTCCCATTATTTTTTTCAATTTTGCTATTATGTCGTCTGAACCCACTGAATCGCAAATGAACGTTATTAGCTGTAACACGCCAGCATTTGACCCTGCCAACCCGCACGTGTGGTTCATCCAAATAGAAGGCATGTTTCGTTTCAGACGGATCACGAAACAAGAGGTCATGTTTTCTTTCGTTCAATCACAATTACCGTCGTACATCGCGAAAGAAGTATTAGATGTTCTTGACCCCATGCCTTCTATTTCGCCTTACGACACACTGAAGGCCGCCGTGCTCAAGCGTACTATGGCCTCTGACGAAGCCAGGCTAAAACAACTGCTGGCTGGTGTAGAACTAGGCGACAGAACCCCCTCACAGCTGTTACGCCACATGCGTTCCCTGGTGGGCAACACAAAGTTAGACGATTCCGTCCTACAGCAACTTTGGCTGAACTGCCTGCCACACAGCAGCACCGCCATCCTCGCCGTGTCGGTTGACAAAGTCTGCCTCGACACATTGGCCGAACTAGCAGACAAAATTCTCGAAAATTTAGGCGGAACCAACGTTAATCAGGCAACCAAAGCGAGTTACGTATCAGAGCTAGAAACCTCTTTAGCAACGTTGACCAGAGAGCTCTCATCACTACAGCTCACGATCTCTAACATGGAACGTTCTAAAAACTCCCGATCCTTACTTCGCCATCGTTCCAGAAGTAGAAGCCGCTCTCGCCCTCGCGATAACAACTGGTTTTGCTATTACCATCGCCGTTTCGGAGACGCCGCGCGTAACTGCCGTTCAGGTTGTAAACACCCTAACGCACACACAGTCACCAAGTCGGGAAACCGGGTTGCCAGTCAGTAATGGCGACGGCTGCTCCTGGCAAACCCCACAGTCGCCTCCTGTACGTATATGATGCGTCGAATAAACTTAACTTTCTCGTGGACACTGGTGCCGAAGTTAGAGTTATACCGCGCAGCTGCGAAAAACGTGACTTACGTCCATCAGGCATCACACTGCAGGCGGCTAACGAATCGAAAATTTTGACTTACGGTGAGAAACTTTTGAAACTCGACCTCGGACTTATACGTGAATTCCATTTCGTCTTCTTGATAGCCGATGTTCAGAAACCTATCATCGGTATCGATTTTTTGACGAAATACGGTCTCGTAGTCGATCTCCGACACCGACGGCTACATGACAATACTACGTCATTAAACGTGTCCGGCAAACTATGTTCTATCATCTCACCAAGTCCTCGCGTATTCGTGCCGAACAGTGCCACATACAGCGACATTCTGCGTGAATTCCCGAACTTGACACGCGTATCGTCATACTCGGAGACTCCCACCCACGATGTTCAACATCACATCGTTACTAAAGGGCCTCCTGTTTTTGCCAAAGCTCGAAGGCTGCCTCCGGAAAAACTTAAAGCAGCAAAATGTGAATTCGAACATATGGCTGCATTGGGCATAATTAGACCGTCAACTAGCCCGTGGGCATCGCCGTTACACATGGTCGCCAAAAAGAACGGC
>JACCGJ010007208.1:0-81063 GCA_013407085.1 Atriophallophorus winterbourni
ACCGCAGGCGTACTATAGGCTGTTTAGCGGTAAGGTCAGATCAGTGGGGGTTGACTACTACTTAATCATGTTTCCTGTCCTGATTATTACCCTGGGTCTGACTAAGCTTCTGTGTCAGAAATGAAGCGTTACCCAAAACCTGCTCTAACCGATTGCACTCAAATTGCTTTGCATGAGCAATGTAATAGATTACTCACACCTCTCAGCACTTTCACATTGCAATCGACTTCTGGCTAGTTGCTTCATCAGGCTGATACAGTAAGATTAAATTAGATTAGCGTGTTTAAGTTGTGGTTGATAGTGATGGTAGCAACTGAATTATTGATTTATTTGCTAGATTAAAAACTCGTCTATCATTTTATTTTTTTATATAGGGCAGACCTCCAAGGAACTTCATACTAGAATTGAAGCACAGATCGTGTGTCCGGAGACAGCATGGGATGCGAGGGAATATCAATTCATCATTCGTGATTCCGCCTTGGCGGAGCCACAGCATAGATCTATACAATATTGAAATATTGAGACGCTGTATTAAACCGACGAGCAAACGCCTACATGCGGACGCGATCGCAATTGTCAAAACGGTCAATAAGGTGGATGGAGCAGAAATCTCCACAATCTGGCGCTCGGCATTAATGCGAAGGTAAATAGTTGTTATTCAACTAATGTTGTTGTTGGCCTCCTTCGGTCGATCTCGACCATGGATGTACATCACAATCGCATGAATGTTCATGTTCTACAGCTTTTTGAATGACTAAACAGTCCGATTCGGGATTAAGAATCTCTCCCGCAGCGCTGGCAAACATAGTCAATACTCGGTTGTATTGCATCAGTTGCACGCTGGCGGCGTGATCTGCGTTTCGCAGCCAAGGGCTGTATCTGCTCCTCCCCAGCTTGCAGACGACACTTTACGCAATGCCTCTAATGTGAGCGGTGAAGAGCAAGTTCTTTTCAAGCGCATGCGGATCCTGATCTTACTGTCCCTACCAGATGAGTGAAAACAGCACGAAACCGGTCTGTGGTGTGTGTTGTGACGGAAAAGCATGCAAATAAATATTTTATCTTACATATTCATTCAGATTTCACCGTAATTTATCTTTACAATAATTCATCTTGATGACTAATGGATCTTGTTTGCGTGCACATTCTTACCACTTTATTCGTCACCTGCGAATCACCTCGTTTATGTTTCACTGCATTTCATTATCAGTTATGCGTTTACTGCATACGTTTAAGACAATAGTTTGACTTCTCGAAATGTTGTCAAAACCCGAATTAACTTTCTAATTGATCAGTTCAAAGTGATTAAATGACAGATGTTCAACACCATTCTCATTTGTATGCTGAGACGATACTATCCTTCAGGCTCTAAAAGTACGCCACTCACTTTCATATCGTATTCTCTAATAGTATTCTCATAGTATCTTATAGACGAGTTTACGTTTGCTTCACCGATATGTCAGAAGCGGAATTTGTGTATTTGAAACACCAGGAATATCACGTGAACAATACTCGCAGGTGGTATTCAAGAACCACATGACTTCAAAAGGTTGCTTGTAGAACTATATGCTAATGCAGGTGAACATGATTAACTATTCTCCAAGACATGTTATACGAAAATATTTTTTGTCATGTCCCATCGCATCTTTGTGCCACATATGACAATGTCAGGAGCCAGTGAAATCATCGTTTGCCTGCTGTCAACTTCTTAATATTCGACGACTTACTACAACTAATACATCCGATTCACTTACTGTGTACAATTACAGTCACTCATAACTTCAAGCCTGCATTATATTTCAGTTATTTCCATTATTATGTTCCAAATTATACATAGTTAGATTAATTCGTACAAAGGTTGAAAAAGTATTTTTTACCACAAGTGTGCCTTTATTTCCATCCGGTAGATTCAGAACACTCAGCTACTACGAGGCTTAGACATTCGAATGATAGAAGCCGGATTGACCAAAAGATGAAGCAACTTGCCCTTGTAAGTGATTGTTTGATCAAGTAGCGTGCATTAAGTGAACATTTCTAATTTAAAATTTGCTATTATCAAAATAATCAGGTTTATTATTTGTTTATATGATTCCGCAATCATTTAAAGTATTTTTCATTATCATTCTAATGCTGTTTGGTGAGCAAACGTAACCGGAGTTCATAAATCCCACGCGATGTGAGTAAACTGTACTAAATGCTCGTGGGTTCGCTCTTTTGGATCAGATAAATGAAGGGAAAATCGAGTGATATTTCTTAATGTGAATTCGGACTCAATTAGGAAATTTATTTAGATGCTCTGCAGTAGAATATTGTTAAACCTTCTCAAGTTAATCAAATTCACCCTGCTATATGTTAGCCTTGTTGATAATGAAATTCATCCTTTCATTTTGATACACGTTTGAGAATATTGCGTTTTCATCATGTAAAACACCATTTTCTGGTATACAGATTCATCCGCTATCATTGCCACAAAGTAGTTCAATAACAGCCATACATAGTACTCCAACTCGACAGATCGATTTGAATTGATGTGTGTCCGTTGATGCACAATTATTTGTGAGCAAATGAATCGCTCTCTGATCCGATACGTCTCATTAGGTACAATCGAGATAAAGAGTAATTTTTCTCGTTTACCGAAGTATTCATAGCTCAGTCGCTACCGATCCAAAGGTAATCTTGTTGTTCAGTACACGAATTAGAGATTTTGAACTACCAACGATTGACGTCATTTATTCATGGTTTGACAGATGATGTACGCAACTGTAAATAATGGTCCAAATAGTTATAGATAGGCCCCAGAGAGCACTTATATAATCATTACATTTCCATTTACATCACTTCAATATATAGGGTATTCATACGAGTTATAACGCCATCAAGCTTCATGAAGTATTCATGCTGATTGTACTTAGAACACAGAAAGTTTTAAGGTAGGAAGAGTAGTAAGCTTAATAATAACCATAGGATGACGAAGTTTTTGAAGTAAAAATAAAAAATCTCTCAAAAATCAATAGGGACAGTCACATAAAGCATGGTTCTTTCAATATTCATCGATTTTAGAAGTAAAAACCGCAACAGATTCCGAGCGTGTGAAATCTTCAAGCAAAATTTTCCAAGAAAAACCAATTCTTACCCAGAAAAAATCACGATGCATATCCATTCGAGAATGCTGAATGCTTAAAGCCTTTGAATATTTTCGTTTTCGAGTAAGGCTATTGGGTTTTAGTAAGTATCAAGGGGATGGTTCTTAGTATGCAAGATTTTGAATGCCAACAAGAGGTCACTCCGTATCCGTCATTGGGTGAAATCATGTAGATTTAGTTTTAACATTCACCTTTTATAAGGAAAATGTCTCTTACGGGAGACCATCTTTGTCTTACCATGCTAAACGCCGTCGAGTAGTTCGATATTCTTCCTCAGCCATGGTGCCCAGGCTTTGATGGAATATTCCATAACAGGACGTACATACGTATTAATTATCTGTGGTAAGGTTTCGGGCGTAAAATTTCTGAATAAACATTTTAAAAGACTCAAGATATGTCGGGATTTATTCTGCACTGTCCGATAATGATGTCCAGGTTAAGGGTTAAACGACACACAGATACCGAGATCAATTTTTGTACAAACTGATGTTTTTATTATGATGGCATGATGGTGTTTAATTTAAAATTTAATGTATGATTTCTTCAGATAAGACACCTATACCTGTCCAACAAGAGAGATACGACTCAAGTCGGTTCGCTTCGCTCAATTTCTAATGGAATTTCGTAAGTGATTCATTATTACACGAAATACATAAATTTATATTCTGGACACGACTAGCATTAATCAGCAACAAAGATGGCTCGTTCTTTAGCATCTTATCACTAGTGGTTCTCCGGTAGAGCGTCAAGTTTAGCGAAATCCTTGGTGTAAATATTTGTGTTCTAATGTATTTAAGTATTCCCAACCAATGGTCAATGTCAATGAAAGTCATGAGCAACAGTCATCATATATTGCCCCATGCTCCATGCTTTAGGTTGTTAGCAGAGGTATGCTGATCAGCATCGTATAAATATACATGTTTGCCTTCGAAAATGAACAATGTGAATTATGGAAAAATCAATAAGCGAAGGAGCTTGATAATTTTGATTATTTAGGAAGAGGATTTGGAAACACCAAAGCTCATAGCGTAGACCAAAATATTGTCTGACGTCTACAAGATAACCTTTCCCAGCCGTCACTAATTCGGCCTGACGAGGTTTTTATGAACCAGCGAATAAAAAATATTCTCCCTTGGAACCGCTTCTACAAGACTACCACCTGGTATTCACTTACGATAAACACGCAACAGTTTCCATCAACGTTTCATAATTGTGACGAATTTGTTTTTTGAGTAAAACATTTTTCTAGCTCGCATTCGGTTAAAGCAGTTGAAACACATTTACCAGTATATCTCAGCAGTGTTTGAACACTGCTGGTGGTAAATAAGTTGTCATTTATTTGTTTAACCGGCTAAGAAATGTGATTAGTATTAGTTGCGTAGCTTTTAGAAGCTGTAAAATCCTCTTCAATGTGTTCAAAATTGGTGTGTCACTCGAAGCCTACCAGAATCAAATACTGGATTGCCCTTCATTGAGGCACAATGACGCCGAAAACGTTTCACATATATCACACAACTTATTCCTCAAATATGCAAGATTGTATAATCCAGTCTTCCGGAAGTCATTCAACTTAGAGAGTCAGTGAGAATAAAAATCGTATAAGTTATTTTTTGTTTCAAGTTATTTGCAGTAACTAAGCTTTCTCAAGCAGTTCGTTCTCACTGACAAGTTTGGCATTGTAATTAAATGAATGACAGCACGATTTCTCCACGATACAATCATGTAAATTTCAAGTATTTAGTATATGCGGTTGGCCTTTTAGTTAGGTTCAGATGGAATGTGTTGGAGATGCAAGCTGAAGAAATCTACTCCGAAATTTCAGAAATCCAATCCAAAGTGACTCGTAACTATTACATTTTGTACTACAAAACGTTTTTCGAACTTAAAAAGAACCATATTAACTCAAAAGCTTTCGGAGCCTCTTAACTGAAGAACCCATAAAACTTTACGTGTTGTATCCTAATATCGTGTACGACAGATTTTAAGCGGCGTTGCAAATGCAATTTTCATTTTGCGTGATTTCTGACCTAGACTAACCCGAATGAAGATAGCACGGATTCTTGAGATGACACCAAACTGTTACCATGTTGACATTGATAATAGATATTCAATCAGATCAATTGCTTTCTTTAACTATGAAAATAAATAGGGCTGTTAAGATGTGGTTGTAATTAAATTTTTGTAGCCGATACACTCTGTCTTGCGGGGTATTTCCCAGATTTAGCGGAATTAACTGTCTGCTTCTAATACATCAGGATACAATTCGTGGTAGTTCAATATAGAATACTAGCTGAAACTAGAATGCTGCTATTCACACAGCCATTTCTATCATCTAACAGAAATATAAACCAAAGCGATATATTCGTGCGAAAGTTTGATTAATTTTTATTAATTGTTTTTTTATACATTTCACGACCCAACCTTTATTGCCTGGGCTTTAAATGATTTACTGATATCATTTAAATTTCAACTCTATTTACTTCAGATGTTCAATCACAGTTTCCCATTGTACTTAAACCTCAACCAAACGACTGTTTTCAACATTTTCTTACGTACGATGCTAAAAATGTTATGTTCCATTGAAAATCTTGTGATTGGTTGATGTTGTTTTAATAACCGACCAATTCAAGTACAAGTAAACCCACCACATGTCCGACCAATCTCTAACAAGATAATTGCAAGGGTGAACGTGGACGGTAGCTCACAGGCACATCACGTGAGACTTCTAAGGTGACGGCCCTAGCTTCGAATACGACCTGAGACAGGATAAACACTGCTGATGAGCTCAAATACGGGAGAAACTCGAGTCCAACGCTTCCAATGTGGACCGTTATGAACAACTTTGTGAATATTTCGAAGGACTTAGTACTGACGAGTAATCGAAAAAAACACGTGATAATTTATTTATTTTCAAAATATTAGGCGATTGATCAACTGTTGATTTGAAGGAAACATGCGAACGTAGTTGATAAAGTCTACTTTCCAGAACAGTGATAAGATTTCAGTGCATTCACGAGTTCTACGTTTAATAATGATTTAAAATCCTATATGATGGTTTCAAGCACAGTGAATTAATAAAGGCGCACTCAGGCAACATTTAGATGTAAGAATAATATCTTCTCTTCCAGGTGTCTTGTGTGATACAGTGGCGATGTTGTTCAGTGATGGAAACACTCTAGAGAAGTAACTTGCTCCTGCCACACCAACAATTCTTCGTCAAATTGCACGTCAAATTGCACGGCCTAGGCATCAAGCGGTGTCTTGTAAAGTAGATCGGGGAATTCATTTTCGGGAGGCCAAACCGTGTGGAGGTGAATGGCGTTTTGTATTCTGTGTGTTCTGGTGTGCCACAATTATCTGTTTTTGGTCCGCTATCATTCAAGGACTTTTTAAGCGACACTTCAGACATGGTTGCCATCGATTGTCTATTAGTTGATGATCTGAAGCTGTCAGTTCCCACGACGGCCGAGAGCAACCGCTTCGAGCAGTTGATGACTTAGTCAGATGGATGAATCGCTGGTCACTTTATGAAAATGAGGACAAGTCAGACGTCATTCGCCTAGGCTCCCGTGATATTATTTGGGAATAGTTTGTAATATGTAAGTCTATTAAAGCGGCGCCATAGGAAAAAGTTTTAGGAATTCTAGTTACGGATTCTTAGAAGTTTGAGGTTGACTGTTATGGAGTTATTGATAGTGCCACTAGGATGTTTCGGTTCATTCGGCCTTCCTTCCATTTCCGCGCGTATGTTTCACACGATATTCTCGTCACATGTTCGTCGACTGTTTGAATATGGAATATTCAATGCATAGCGAAAGTAATTAATTGGAGATGAAAGACGCTTGCTCAAACGTTATCCGCAGAACTTCGAAAGAAAATGTTCGACTTGCTAATAAGACACCGCATCCATTGCAGCACTCACGGTGACGAGTTCTACTGGTTCTTTAGCTTAGTAAGAGAAACAATTATTGGTGGATATGAACTTAAACTGCGCAAGACTTGAAGTCTTATGTTTATTATTGTGGGCACGCTATTCACGCAGGTGGTGGTAAATTGGTACTCGCTACAGAACGAGCTACTGTCCATACTATCAAAACAGCACTAAAAATCACGTTGGATAAACATTTGTCGAGACGTAGGGACTTGAACTCCAGAGCGAGGTAGTTGTGATCAGCTACTTGCATGGATAGCCTTATCAGCAGAAGTCACCCATAGTTGATGTTGTGAAGAAGCATAAACACGATATCATCACTTCTGCTTCCGTTCCAGAAGAAGAATATGTCCGAGACCACTAAAACAGTCAGTTAGATGATGGTTTAATTTGAATTTACCTGAGAGTTGGGTGAGGCACATTCACCGAAGACAGCGAAAGACGTCTCGTTACATAAAATGACACCCAATTATGTCGTTCATACAGTGGCATTGTATTTCTCTCATTACATTGAATCACACCCGCTGCACACACCTTGTCGAAATCTATCTACCCTACGAAGTCTTCACCCATCATTCTGGCTTACACATCATGCTACGTTCAGGGTAAATTTGTCTGACCCACCTGACACGTCAACGCATATGTGTAACATTTCTCCCTTCAGTTCGTTATACGTCATTATGTAATCGCGTTATAAAATACAGGCCATTTCAATTGTAGCCTAAGCTGTACTTTTAACATGGGCTCAAACCTTCCATTAAGGCTTTGCATTCTTTTCTGTTAGGTTAAGAATATACCATCGATTAATAGTGTGCTACGATTTTCTCTACCAACACACCACTTTATTCTAAACATTGACCAAACCTAACTTGTGTAAGCAATACAACACATAGCAGTGAATCGATTACAAACGTTTGTTAGCAGGGTGAGTGCCGTTTAAAAAATCCCTGTTTTTACTTATACCCTTGGTCCAAAGCTGTGATCTTTGCACCCATTTTAAGCTATGGTTGAATACCGAATCAATGATTGATATTCACTAAAATTTCAATGTTTCTTTCTAATACGCTTTCCGGGTTTGCTTGATACGGTACGGAACTCACTAGATGAATGCCTGATATAAACTCAAGGGGACAATTATTGATGCTTTTATTGACGTGGTTCGTCAAAATCGTGCAATCAGGTTTCCTGTCGAGTGAAACCGTTTCTCGATTTTTCCCAATGACTCGTTAGGCCTGATTTTAACCGTATCTCGTACGATTTTAAATCCCCTCGATCAAGCCCTATAGTGTCCATATTCACCCTTTCTAGTTGTCTTTCTCCACCATCGCCTACAAAACCTTCTTTAGGTAAAGAGCTATTCAGCTATTTTAAATCTGAACTGCACTACTGGTACCATTACATTGGCCAACGTTTATGCACCGACGCTCTCTTCGACGCCTGCTGAAAAAGACGATTTTTATCATAGACTCACAACGGTCCTCCATAACGTACCACTAAAACAGTTTGTAGTGGTATTGGGTGATTTCGATGCCACAATCGGTGCAGATCACGAGTATTGAATGAACTGTCTAGGAAAGTTCGAAATAGGTAAAAGAACGATAATGGACAATGTGTTTTATAAATATGCACATTCATGCTAATAGCCAATGGGCCAAAAAAGCAATAGGAATTTTATCGGTTTTCTATTTTCGATGTTATAAAAATGAATATTTGTGTACACTACTTCAAAACTTTCAAGTAACTAAATTGACTTAATGTATTGTAGTTGATTGTCGTCATCGCGTGGAAACAGTGAGATCAAGTTCAATAAGACTTGAAGCAGCCGGTAATTGGTGGAAATACTTAATGTTCGACTTAGTCTTCAACGGATGCTCAAAACGACAGGGTATAAGAGGCTCTACAATATGCCGGAGAGATGCGAAACTCCCAATTACTGGTCATGGGGTACTTCAAACTTCCTCATCGTTTTTACAGATACTGGCCATGGGGTACTTCATTCCTCATCTTTTTTTACAGATCAGATCATCCTCTACACACACCTAATCATTAATTCCGTGAGCTGATCGACATGATTCCGCCGCATAACCATGTGTCCGACTTTACTCACAGAAGAGGATCAGAGTTACCGTCCGCTTTGGATTTAATCCTTACTTCCGAGACAACAATAGTTGAAGGTGTTGACTACATTTCCCCTCTTAGTCGTAGTGATCATCTTGTGTTAGATTTTGAATATGTATGCAGCGCTGGACGAATATGTGAGTCCGCAAAACTATTCAGAAGGATCGACTAAGTTAGTTTACGTGACGCGATTGGGTTAGTAAATTGGCGAGTGCTTGATTATCACAACACGGAAACACATTGCACCGCATTCACAGAAAGACTTCAGTCAAACATTTATCAAAATTCGCGATTTGTTGATGGAGGGTAAGCGACTTTCGCTTTAAGCTTCGTAGTTGCACGAAAGAATGGAACGGGCAAAGAAACTCTGCTTGGTTTCAACATAGATATACGAGGACTGATGCGTCACGGCAACACAGTAAACACTCTCATCAAAGAAGACAAGCAAAATTACCATCGCTTTCTATCTTTGAAAATGGAAGGAAATCCTAAATTGCTTTCAGATTGTCAATGCTCGATCGAGCATGAAACCAAGGGTGTTTCCTGTTCTTACTGACGATGGATTACCGGGCTCAGCAAAGGAAAAAGCTGATGCTCTCGCTCAATTTTATGCTAAAGTATTTAGTCCGTTAACGATTCGATCAACTGAAGAATTACCGCCATCAACAGTGACGCAACAGCTGACTGAGATCGAGATAAATTCAGCGATTATACAACGACAATTGTGTCGAATTAACCATAGGAAATCCCCTGGAGCGGATGGAATCACTCCGACTTTACTAAAATCCTGTGACCAGCAGCTGTGTGATCCTTTGTGTGAATTGCTTATACATTCTATAACTAAAGAGTGTTGTCAACAGAATGGAAGACATGGGTCATTTCACCTATCTACAAAGGCGGTCGACGTTCAGATCCGGCAAAATACCGTCCTGTCACCATACTTCCTGTGATATCCAAAGTTCTAGAGCGTATAGTGACGGAAAATATAGTTCATCACGTAGAATCACAAAATAAGCTATCTGTAGCGCAGCATGGTTTTCGTTCATGCTTGACAAACTTGTTGACGGTGTTAAATGACTGGAACCAAGCGGTTGACGAAGGAGCTAGCATCCGCGATTGCTATCTGGATATGTCTAAAGCTTTTGACCGAGTTAATCACTTTCGACTAATACAAAAGCTGAAGCAGACGGGTATCAGCGGACAGCTACTCGTATGGCTTGAAAGTTACTCCAGTGGGCGCAAGGCGATCGTTCTTATCAACGGGGTACAATCACAGGCTATTGATGCCTCTAGTGGTGTACCGCAAGGTTCGGTCCTCGGGCCAGTACTTTTCTTGGTTCACATCAACGACCTATCAGAGACGCTCGCATTCAAAGTGATTCTCTTTGCTGATGACATTAAACTTTGGACGCGAATAAGAACAACTGCGGACTGTGTACAGCTGTAACGTGATCTAGATGCTCTACATGAATGGTCGGTACGCTAGGTGTTGCAAATTGGTAAGCCATTCCAGTACCAATATCACTTTGGGCAGACGATTTGAAGCTGGACCGAGTCGGAAAGTGATCTTGGATTCTGGGTATGCGGCAGCCTGAAGAACAGCCTGCATTGTGAGGTTATCTACAAGCGGGCTTTCAAGCTTCTAGGTATGCTGCGACGAATTTTCAGAACCTTCTCGCCTGGAAAATTGCCCACCATCATGAAAGCCTATATAATTCCAACCATGGAGCATGCATCACAAGCTTGGACTCCGTGGTTAAAAAAGGATATACTATTGCTTGACAAAATATACCATCTTGCAACCAAACTCGTAAGAGGTTTCCAGACACTAAAGTACGAGGAACGATTGCGAAAACTGAGGCTCCCCACTTCCCTTCAAAGAAGCCTTCAAAGCAATGTGATACTAACATACAAAATATTAAATACCCCACATCATCCATTAAAACATTTATTCGAATACCGTGAGTAACGACATACACGCAGCCACTCAGCGACACTGCAAATTCCCCACTCCCGTATCAGCTGTCGCCGATATTTTTATTCTGTACGTGTCTGTTTCCTTTGGAATTCCCTCCCCGAAACTCTTGTCATCCCTCCCAGCATCGAAAAGTATATTCGAAATTTGGATACTTTTTTGTTGCATAACGATTTAACCACACCTGCGTATTGACTCATGGTAAGTATACAACTTGACTATACTTGACATTACATGTTTATTTTATACCTATTTCCTGAACGAAAATTTACTATGATATGGTAATTGTGAAGCTATGTGCTTTTTGTGACCATAAATACTTGCATCTTGAATCTTGCAATGTTACGGTTGAATTGCTTCTGTTAAATTTACCAAATTTAATCTGTAATTATTTTCGGCCTCACTCGGTCGACGTAATCCATGGATTTTCTCATCACAATCGCATGAACTTTTCTTGCTCCACAGCTTTTCTAACCACTGAAAAGTCAAATTCGGGAGGAAAAAACTGGTTATCAGATACACTGGGGCCAGTTAGCCGCCTTCACCTCTTCTCTCGTGGAAGAGGTGCTGCTAGATCGCACAGGCCCACGCATGTAGGCCATGAGCCGGACTTTGGTGTCATAGGCTACATGAGACGTGCGCAATTTAAACATACATGTTCGCTTATTTACAAAACCAGGTCGGCCATGACAAGCTCGGAAGCAATCTATAATTACGAGTACATGAAATTGTAAGTCTTTTATAATCTTATTCAAAATTATGACATACATTTTCCCTCTATATGTCTGATTGGCAAGATCAAGCTTTCATAAGATTCAACTCTGGATTGATACACATTCAAAATATTTTTTGAGTTAATTTCTGTTATCTAGCAATTTACATTTAACGGATGATATAGATTGTCTAAACTTCGAATCAAACTAATCCCTCGCTGTGAATTTCTAGTTTGTTCAAACCTAAATTTCGAATGTAAATCTTCCAGTTAACCATTTTGTATAGCGTTATCAATTCGGAACTCGATGCACAACGCTATTTGGTCTTTTATTTTTTCATGAACATTGGGTGTTTCCTAGAAGACCCTACAGTGAAACAAAAGAAATAAAATCTGCCACTGTTGTATATTAAACAATTAGCGAAAATAAGGTCCTCTTCAGATTGTATTTCAAATTTTTGTCGTGCTTCTAAGAATCGAATATCTGCATTCCCTGTTACAAACAAATTTGATTCTTGTGCGTCCGCGTAATCAATATGGACTCACTCTTTTCTAAACTGCACGATAAATGTCGAATATGCGATTTTAAACCGTGAGAATAAGCGAGCATAAGCGATTGAATGAAACTTTAAATCAAGTGATATGAGAATCCATGGTGTGAGGTACGGTCATTCCACGAAATCTTTTCAAACTATGTTTTAAAGGTCAAAGCGGCAAGATTCATCAGACACGAGAAAAATAGCAAAGATGATCGTTTTGAACTATTATTGTAGTGAATTGCAAACTGTTATCAGTTGTGTCAAATAATTGTAACTCGATACATTTATACAGCGGCATTTATTCCGCAAAATGTCCAAGAGAAATGGGATTGATCTTTCTCAATTAATTACATATTTATCATTTTCCACCGAGAATTATACAATGTTGATTAGGTAAACGTTAAAATCGAATTGCATTTTGATAAAGCGTCCAGAGAAACCTTGCTTACAACATTCATCTCATACAATGAATGCCCTTTGTCATCGCGTAAAGTGCGTAACATTTCTAAAAGTGCAACGACGATTGTTCAGTGACAAATTCCTTTTCTCAATTAGAATTGAAAACCAAAAGGTAATAAAGTCTGAGTATCGGCGCTCCTGATGGCATTTCCGCCAATTCGAAATGGCGACTTATAGCGGTGATGAAATGAACGCAATAAAATTTCTGTCGCATTTTTTTGCAATTGGTGCCAAATTATTCAGCAATTTCAATTTACGGCATAAAGGTTTATGTTCTTCATTACTTTTGAAATATTTTTCTGATAAAAGTTAATAATATAACTGTTATTGTGTTTGTCGTATATCAGAATATTGGAAAACACTTTACTGGAATGCGTGTAGCAATATTATAATACCTCGCAGATTACTTTGAAAAATGGTAATTGATTTTTTGAGATCTAATACATTATATCGTATTCTTTTGCAGAATGTTTCAGGAATAAGAAACCCGCAAGTTTTGTAAACCAAAGGATGTATGATGACAGTTTTCCTTTCTTGAAAATTGTGATAAAAACTAAGAATTTTTTGACCGAAACATCGGTGTTTGACTGCATTTCCAGCCGGTTTCATGGTGTTGGCACTTATCAGGCAGGGAGGGTATAATCAGGATCCACATGCCCTTGAGTAGTGGAAAAAACGGTAAGCAATGCTCTAAATTTGAATCACATTTGAATAAAATCCGTATATTGCGTTCGTGGTATAATTGTCTCCACTATATTGGTTCGAAACAATCAGCAATCATTTTAAGATTTAATAAATTTACGTCATTTTAGTCTAATTCAATTTAATTTTTATTTTCTCTTCCAGTTTTTTTCATCACCATTTGTGGTTTATTGACTGAAAATCATCCACTTTAGCCTTATCCACTACATTATTGTTTGCTTACCTGCTATAAATCTTAAACCAGCACGTAACAATGTTTCGGGATCAGAACAGTTGGAGAAATAGCTTAACATGCATCCCATGTAGGTGTTGAATTATCATATTGTGAAGGGGTGGAATGTATACGCGCGGATGGCTAAAAACGATTTTACAGATAACACGGAATACACGACTCTCCCACAAAATGCTTTAGGAGACAACGCCGAAGCGTCCTTGCATAACTTTCGTGCTTCCATGAATGTTTATGGTCAAACCTTTTTAATGCAATCCTTCCGAATTATTACTGTTATGCTCGTAATAAATGCGTTTGACCCATTTTCATTCTCTGGTATTGTCATAGGTCAACGCGATTAGCGTTGAACTGGTTGACCTCAGGAATGATACGAGATACAATCGTCCAGTGGATGTGAAATGCTTGGTAATGCTGGATCCAGTGTCCCTGAAGACTGAGCAGACCAAGTAATATACATTAAGAATAGGGAACGCTATTTGGTGTCGATTGTCCTGATCATAACATCCGCCTTCTCGCACCATTTAAATGTGATGCTTCATATCAGACCAATCACTAAGTGTGTGAGATCTCCATGTCGTTATCGATGGCGCGGGTTGTGAGACAAACGAATGTTGCTCATACTCTGTTCTCAACCAAAATTCTTATATCATCATCTTCTGACCAACGTCTGTCAGAGGGCAATCGTTATCCACGAAAGACTTAATATTCAACTAGTGTGTCTGCCATGTTTTGGTTTTTTAGGATTTAGGTTGGTTTATTTACAACGTTCTTAAAACTATCAGAGGATGCCTCAATTTGACATGAAGAGCCATGTGTTGGGCACTGTGGATTATATTCCTCGCGTGCCATTTGCTAAAATAATGATTTCATATGTACTAAATTATATAACAACAGTCAATTTTAATCATTACTAGGTGACACCCAATCAATTCTAGTTAAACATCATCTGTTAAAAAAGTAATAAATTGGATCATGCAATTTTTATTTCAAATCAATAAAGAAAACCCCCAATTGCATCCCCTCATTAAATGGTGATCGTTGTGCTCCGTAGGCGACGTATAAATTTTCCAATCAAAACAAAAGCTAATGAGAATGGAACTTGGTGCCCTTAACTGGTCCGAAAAGGCAATCAGTGTGGTTACGCAGTTTGTGCTTTAATACATACATAAACACAGACACGCATCGGCACTTTTAATGCCCTTAAAGAACGTGTTGCACAGACTGCGTTTCGTGTGGTCAGCTTTATTGGACATGTCGAATAATTATGATATTAGACCATGTTAATGGGAAATAAGTTTATATTATTTTGCAAAGGTAGTTTGAAATGACTTAGACTTAGTTGTGCATCCAGTTTTAGTGGCTTCGGTTAAAGTATTTCAACACCAATGTTGAATGTGTAGATATTTAGTAAAACTAATCTAAATTCGACAAGGATGAAGTGAAGTTTCATAAAGTTGATATGATTTATATAATTGATTTTGAAAATGCGATACGTAACATTTTGTTCGCTCCTACAGAAATGATCTATTAGCATGATGATCATTTATATTTTTCATCAGAGATTCGATTAGGCTCATCTTCAATCTTCACAATATAAACATGCCATACTATGCCATGCAGTTACCTGAAGTGCGGTTTGATGTTTTGAGCTTCGGCACTTTAGGATATAACTTTCATATATTTTATCCGATCAGTGTGATTTTGAATAATTATCTGAAAGTTTGCTACGACGGATCTACTCATAGAAGAATTAACTTTTTACGACTTGTCGTTCCTTGTCTGTAGCAATAGTGGATTTTTGTGGCTTTCGTCGGTTCATTGATTTCGCTTCTGTGTTGCTGCTGTCAGATTTACCAATCGGTGTTTACAACCGCTGGGAACTACTAGGAGGAATACAAAAGTTGCAGTCAATTTCATACCAAAATTCTCAAAGTAAGACAGGCGAAATATACTTAGACCCGGTCACTTTACGCTTACTCTACACAATACCACATCAACCAACCCTGGCCGTAGCGATTACCGCTTTGGCTGTACTTTTGGATGGCCCAGTTAAAATGATACATGATCTACGAAAATGCTCATTTACATGCATTTGCATCACACACACCACGACCGGTTTCATGCAGTTTGCACTCATCAGGTAGGGACAGTAAGATCGAATGCGCATGCGCTTGAAACAATCTACTGTTCGCGAACCATTTGTCGTCTCTGGTATGGTCAAATCTGTCACGTGTCGCAACTGATTAAACACGTGCCACGCAGTGTGAATAAGCAGTGACCGCGGGGGTGATGTCTATTCTAAATGATGAAAATATTCCTGGCGTATGCTACGTCTGTAAACACTGCCGAAGAGAACCAAACGAGGGTTTACCTGAACAATTTCCTAAATATAGGGAAATATAGTCTGTAATGCCAACTAGACAAAATATATATCTCCGCAAATCATTCTACGCCAACGATCAACTGTTATAAATCTACCGGAATGTCTTGCAGAGCGCTCTCGTTATCAAATCCCCACCTTTATGAAAACGGCTATCAATGGCTTGTCTGACCTAAACTTCTCTGACATTAAATAGGTAACGAAGACGAATCAAGCGAGACACATTTTGCGAATAGACAGAGACACGACCTCGAACAATAGTCCAAACTCTCTACCATGATGGGTTCGCTAGCCATCAGACCTACAGCAGTTTCACCCAAGCTCCCCACATTTCGGTGAACCACATCTACTAAAAATAACACTACACATTGAGAAGGATATTTAAACTGTTCTTTTAAATTCTTACTTGCTACGTGAGTTTCCCAGTGTGATACTCGAATCTACGCCGATATACACTGGTGGGAATTAAAAGGACGTCATGATGTTCGTAAGAAGAGCAACGAGCGATGTCTAATCCTTCTATACTTTCCAGAGGTTTCCAGTACGATGGAGGCGGTTAAACAACAACACGACTACAAACGTATCAGGAACGATAGCAGCTAGGGAGTGTGTCGTTGCGAGTACCTTCAGGATAGCTAGGTCATCTAATAACAAAGTTGATGGACCAAATTCTTTGAAACTCACTTTCCTAACGAGTGCTATACTGGACTTTGTCAGACATACTTAACAACTACAGGGGAAAATATCTTTAGTGACATCAGAATGAGCTCATCAAAGGCAGCCTTAGAAACAAAAGCTGAGGCATTGCCGTCCAGAGATACAAAAAATCAAACTCAGAAGATGGTTCAAAGCACCACAAAGGTCTGGCTCTCGGGGTGTCGGTCGATTTGACACCATCCATACATAATCATTACATACCAAAATCAGCATTCATTGTGTATAGACTAATCGAACAAAATAGTGTGTTGGCCCCAGTTTACGGAAATCCTTTGTGCTTCCTTCTTATTCACACACACATGGAGAACGAATTACCGAAACATATAATTTCGATCGAAATTTCCTGTCTCCATTTCACAATTAAAATTTTTTTTTCTCCCTCTATGAAGCACATGGACGCAAACATCAAAGTACGATTTGTTTTATTTTTCTACGTATATCCTATGGTATTGTATAGGTATTAGATTTTTTCAATATAAATCTTGTATCTTGACTCATTTAAGAAAAGACTGGATCGACCATGAATCAAGTCGTAATTCACTTTAAATGAGACTTTTTTTCGAAACTTTTAGTTATCGATCATGTTTCATTCGAATTAGCGTGGTCACCAATGACAACGAAATTGTTTGCGAGAATAATTAAACCTAATTCCATTTTTTCGGTTAGTTGGACAATTTTCATCTAATTATTGAGGCTTAGAATGGAAACCAACGCGAACCAAAAGAGATTTTTCAGGAGAGTGCCCAAAATTGTAATTGTTAGTGGCTAAGCTGCTGTGACAATTATTCTTAACATGATATTTTTCAAATAGTTACGACTACGTGGTAATTAACATCACCGCTCCATTCATATACATGCAGAATTATTTTAAAACATTCAAACAAGTTTAATTATGAGCGTAAATAATTCAATTCAATCATAATGAGGCCTGTGTGTCTGAGAACAAGAAGGAAATGGCTACAAATGGCTACACGAATTTTCGGCAATCAATTTAGTTTAAATATACAAAATACTGTTCCATAACCTTAACGTAAACACACTCAGGGTGGAGATTTAATGACGAAGTTCATACTGATAGTCGCGTTTTCCGATTTAGAATGGCCTTCGATTGATCAACCAAATAGCAGATAAGGTAAGAAACACTTGCTGAATTTAGTCATCCTTGAATAAGGGAGTAGATATTGTCTTTGCGTTGATGGGAGCGAGTTTCAAAGTGATTCAAAGTGATTCAAAGTTGTAATGGTCTAAAAAGCATTTAGCTATAAGAACCTCATGCAATGCGTGTCCATTTTCGGAACAAATGACTCGGATAAATCTTTCTAATTCACGGGTGTCGTTAGATGATTTTATATTGAATTAAATTGAAAGAGGAACAACTAATTCGTGTGATAATTGTCAACAGTAAATTCTTTACAAGGATACCGATAAAAAATTATAGTGTATGTATAAATGATGTGGGAACATTAAAGGAAAAGACAAAATGTAAAACTACAACAGTCAGGAATAAGAGGTAAATAGTGCGAGGGGCATAAATATCAATGAAACTCTCTTTAATTAAATATGAGTTTCCAATGTTACAAATTGTCAAACATTTCAGATTATCTTCTATCCATCTCGACTTTCTAAATATTTACCATAGGCTACGGTAAAGCGGAGGTTCTTGTGATTTACGTGATTCAATTTTTGAAGATGCGATTCGATGCGAAACAATTTGTTTGATTTTACAAAAGTGGCCTAAAATCTAAAGGAACAGTTGCATTATACATACAAGGTTCCGATTGAGCTATGTCTAGAAATACGTTATATAATCTATAAGAATAGACTGTATCAAACAAGCTACATACGTGCTTAGTTTCCGGCGTTTCGGAGTTGAAAGAAAACTACCACATCAACCGGTAAATCAGGTTTATTGTGGATGATTTATTGTCGAAGCGATCGATGACACACGTGGTGTCCAGCAGAGAATCAATACTGTTCCTGATCTCCACGACTGGTCTACCAACATCTAATAATGGGGCGATTGTTTGCCGCCGCCGCCATAAAACTATGCCGGTGAAACACCAGCAATTATGTGCTAGAGAACGACTTTACTAAAAACAAACAGACGTGTTACCGTCAACAGTTCGAAATGATAAAGATCAGCCGCGATCATGGCTTTTCATACTCATTCAAACTGAGAGACTCAAGACTAGGTTATATCTGAAAACGTTATTTGATGACAAGAATGTCTGCAGTTTTAAAATTTATTTATAATGTGGAGCTGTTTACAAACGCGCCTCACGACTTCTAGACATGTTACAACAAATCTTTGGTCGTTTTTTCACGAAATTGTTTGACTGTTAGTTTTCAGCATATTTTCTATCGGAGTTTGTTACTTGTGATAAGGGTAATTATCTAGCTGTTTACTGTGCAAAACAGAATTACTGCTCTAAATCAAACGCACATCACATACGAATGATTAAATTATCAATATACTATTCAATAATGAATCTTCGTGTCCCTTATTCGACGCTTATTCTTTGTAATTTTGTGTCTATACCCTGCGATAGCTTACCGCCATTTGCATCTACCTACATAAATCTCTTTTTCTAAATCCTTTTTGACAAGTTTCTAAGCTTACATATAAAAACTACTTTACGTTCAGATGAAGGCTGTTGTAAAATCGTGCAATAAATTTTCCCCATATCATTTGATCTAGCTACTGATCGACAATGAAACGAATACTACCATGCACCATTGAATTATAGAATAGAATTGTTACGCTGGAAAAATCAATTTCGTCGAATTGGTCGTATACAGTGTGCGAGAACAAAAAAGCTAATACTCGATAGAGTGATTTCTGGAATGGGAACGTAGACATGACTTATGTACACCGATCATAATTACTTTAACGCCAAAGTAATCTGATGCTCACATCCCCATCCCTCACACACCACTACCAGTTTCTGGTTGTTTGCCGTCGTCAGGTGGAGACAGTAAGATCAGGTTCAGTGAGCCTTGAAACGTCAATTTTAATAATAAAACAATGATCCTTCGTTTCTCGTGATTTTCATGTTCATGTACTACCTGCAATAACCATCAATCCACGACAGATAAATCGCATACTAAACCATGTTTATTAAAGTATGTAAACATAGTTCAAGGATTTATAAACCTTCCTTTACACATATGCACTACATGAATATTTGCCATTTCATTAATAACCAATCTCAACCTGTTTTTGCTTGTACAGTATAATTTAGTGCTGCTTTGTACCGTAACACTTTTGTAAAGTATTGTATTGTTAGAACTGTTACTTGTTATTTATTTATTTATATTTTTGCATTAAACCTATATATTTTTTGCTAATTGAATACCAGAGTAAACCCGCAAATGAGGAAAAAACCCAAATTATTTTTCTTATTAAAATGTGTGAAAAACCGCGATATACTGAAGCCGCAGAAGCTGGGATGCGATATGGTGAAGGATCGCATTATGTTTATCAAGCCTTAACGTGCAGTGCCGAATTGTATAGAAATCACTTAGTGGTTGTAAACACTGCGAACGACGTGTTTTAGGCTATTAGGTACATAACATGCACGAACTATTATTTTGAACTAGATAATTTATTGAACGCAATCAGTGCAAATTTAATGGGGAAACTGTCCGCGCTTGCACCCGCAACAATAATAATAATGGTTGATTGCTGCAATAATAAAGACATAAAATGAAAATTATCATTAGAAAAAGAAACAAAATATTAAATTATAGCATGTATCTCAATGACTTCTTTCAAGTTCCCCATATTGCTCGTTAAATATGTTTTTCTTTTCTTTTCCAGACGCACATGCATGAAATATTCTTTGCGATTCGCACAGAAATCCCCAGGCGCACGAAGCGCATTATCTTTTCAAAACATACCGGAACCTTGGATTCCTCTCCCAAAGGATTCCACCTTTGTCCTAATTTCGTGCTTCCATGCCCTTGAACCGTTTCCACTCTAACGAATTCGGAGAATGATTATGCGATTGATAACGTCACGCATGAACAAGCTAGATAGCACGAGATCCCTACACGAAAATTATTAATATGCCTTGAATGAAATCTAAATTAATTGATCTTATACAGTGGATAGACAATCTGAGTCATTCGGAACAATCCCAGGACATTGTTCTTACTATATCTTATTCTAATCAATGAATATATTGGTAGAAAATTAGTCCGAAGGTGATGTGAATTTTAAATTTACAGGCTTGTTTAAATGTACAGAGAAAACCTTTAGGTTCAAGAAATCAATGAAGGATGTATATTTCGGATGTTTCAATTACAACTGCTCAATTGCATTCATAGTATTCGGTATCAATAAATTTCAGGGACCAGCCAACCTGACTTAGTTTCCTGGGTCATGTCGATACGATAGTGGTTATGAGAATCGAAATATGGATTGGAGTGTGGAAAGTACACATTATTAACGTTTTGTTTATACACTGAATAAAAATAAATATTTTCTAATGAAAAGTTAGTGAGTACCAGAAAAGCACCTTACAAGAGTTTAAACAGAATTCGGAAATCAGTGGTGATTAGATTCCACTCTGTTACACACCACAACCGGTTTCCGACTATTTGACTTAATTACGTAGATTTTACAAAGAATCACAAAGTGATTTCTGGTCAAGCGTTTAAAATTCATAAAATTTACCGATTCGTTTATGTTCTGACATTCACATCTAAATTTCGAAAAGTTTCCAGGATATGATTTTTAGTACGGCTATTGTGATTAGATGTACACGCAATTCCGCTTCTTTATAGGAAGATTATTTTGACGAGTGAAGCGATAGCCGTAACCGGAACGTAAAAAGATTGGTAAACTTCATATTCATTTCGCCTGAAATAATTCTAATCAACTGAGCACATGCGTAACGCTTACATCAAATTTTTGGCGTTGCAACTTAGCTTTATTCGAGGGGTATATAAAAAGTTTAATTTGATAAAGCTTTACACAATTCAAGATGACACTCAACTTCAAATATTGCGCGCTTCTGAATAGCACAATTACAAAGAAACTTCACAGACATGGTTGGCACACGCGTCCTTGTGAATACTCTTAAAAATAAGCACCTGGATAAAAAATAATTGCTTGAAAAATGCGGTGCATTTCCAAAAGCGTTACGTTTTCTTTAATTAACAGGTTATCAGTCAGGATATTCAATACGTTCAAGACTCAGATGTTGAAATATGTTGAGAAGTCCCGGTGTCTGAATTTAGGAGGATGTTAAATAAATCCTGTTAGTGTATCATCGTCTAATACGCTTAGTTCCCGTCATGCAAATCAAACGATGTGCGGAAGGGATAGCTCCTGTGAACTCGTTCGACATTCATCATCGACGAATTATCAGAGACGTTGTACAGCTTACAAATATTCCATTGAAATTATACCATTAATCCACAAATATAGACAGGATAAAATTTAGTGCACAAGTTGATATAAAGTTGATACCCCGCTCACGTTTGAAGCATAAAGTTATTTCATTCAAACCGTATCGATTTCATCCGCAACAAGTTACTTTCTATTGTACCCCATCCGTTGCGAAAAAATTGGATGGATTTCTTTCAAATGATTCATTTCCAGAATCCTTATGTAATGTGCTCTGTATTAAAGTTTTCCTCTTAATTATATTTTAATCATCATCATCAACTGTATATGGTCAAGCTAAATGTTGTTTAGACCATAATACACATTGAACTACCTCCAACAATAGAAATGACCTGACCGCTTTTATATCATATTTGCTTACATTCGTCCTATTATTACGGATCGATCAGTCTCTTTTATGTCTTAAAATATGCCGACCTATATATGCTGAATATTACGCAGTTCAACACCGATACGCTAACTGCATCAATTAATATGTATCGTGCACACATGACTATCGTCTATCTGTAGCCTGTTGCAGGTATCAATCGGGTCAAAATCAAGTTAAATATAAAATGATTATGTTTTATAAGAGCATTATCAAGTATTTCCGTATCACATGGACGCAAATATATTATTTGCTAGAAAATCCTCCAGAAAATCTGGTTCGCATTCTTTCACGTCTCACGAACCTCGATAATATTTTTCTGGTTAAACACATGTATAAGCTAAGGCATGGTTTCCCAAACAGTGGTGTTCGCACACCTAAAGGGTGCGGACAGCATTCCATTGGGTGCGAGAATCTTTTCCACTTTTGTCTTGTATTATGTGTTGTCATTCTCTACTGATTCATTGTCAATTTTTCAGCGTATTAATTGTTCGTGCAGTGACCATTTTTCTTGTGTCTTTCAATAAGTGTGCAATAATATATTAAACTATATTAGGGGTACGGGTCATTAAAAATATTTGGAACCTCTGAGCTAAGGCAATAAGAGTAGTAGAATAATTTAAATTTGGAAAATAAATTCCACGTAAACCAACAGAGTGAATTTTTCTAAATCAACCGCTTATACAATAAATACATTTGTGTAGTAACATTCTATTGGAGTCAACATTTTTGTAAGCAATTCTTATGTTTTAAATCAGCACTCTGATACGGAGAGTAGTTCAAGTTTATTATGCATTGGAAAACGACAGGAATTGTCAAGATTCAAATCATGGCAGCTCATTAAAACCATAAACAGAAATCAAAATCAAATCATTACACTGTAAGAAAACTCTGCACTAAATCTCTGAAAATGTTATGAAAAATACGAATAAGTCGTTATAGTTTTTACACTTTACTGAACACGTGTGTGAAATCATATTCCTTGTTCATCAAACATGAAGTATTATTGAATATTTCTCAAAATTGCGCAGCGGCCATGCACCGGGGAGTAATCGTCAACTAGAAACGCGCAGTCACTCCGATTTAACTTTTGCTATTGCGACCCGACACTATGAATAAACCCTCAGAATCTTGTATGTGTTTTGAGATAGGTTGTAGTAAAAAATGTTACTGCTCACAACCTTGTTTTCCGGAATGAATCTTGTACCAAACGTATTCAAGCACTCATTAAACTTCTATAACGCAGTATTCATTTCGACGGTCATAGATTTTAAGTTCAGTTATCTTTTTAGTCCTGAAACATTGGTCCTTATAAACATTTTGAAAATTTGTTCAATTTCATCGCTACTAAGGGACATTTCTTCTCTGTGAAAACATAAAGCATGTTATTATTCATGGCAAAAGCGATATCGATCAATGTTAGAACTTGAGTACACTCATTTTGACTACAACTCCTTAAAGGAATCGTACAGTAAGATATCCTTAGCTGAAATCTGATTTGATATTATTATTATTATTATTGTGTATGCTAATTTGGGAGCTCGCTTAAAGCTGTTCTTTGGTTCAGGTATCCCATTACCAGAGTGAATAGTCTTGATGTAATATGTACGCTTGGTACAATTAAAATAATCTGGCCCGGATTGATAAAGATGAGACTTTGGTAAGTTTCTCACAAGATATCCTAATTATCGTTTAGAGGATATATGGTTGAATTGTAAAAGTATAGACGTTAAAACATATGATCCAATGGAAAGTACAATAAACAATGCTGTGGTATAATTGAGACAGCTGCAAAAGTTCCCGTACTGCCTGAACCCATTTCATTTGCAGCGAGATATTTGTCTTAATGTAGATGGTAAATATTAGCTATATGGACAATGGTGTCAAGACGGCTTTCAATCACCGAGCCAAGGTTCGAATACTACCGCACTTGCCTTTTGAGGCAAATGTGCCTAACTTTGATGCCCAGCGTACTCAGGTGTGAAGTGAGTACCAACAATTGTTAAGAAAACAACTGCGGTGACCTAACAACTTGTCCAGTGTATTGGGGCAATTTACCTACACAAATTTCCTTCTAAAGTAGCCACAAACAAGCAGTGGCTCTATGGGTCACAAGGGTATGTTCCGAATACGGCCTTGATTGACGATCACAAAATTTACTTTTTCGATTAATTTCTTGGCTAAAATTCTTAGGCTGATTATGAAATATCGTTACGCTTAGCCGAAATTCGGAACACCACAATTATAAGGAAATCTTGGGATAATATTTTGAGCCTGCAGGTTCCCTAAACTGAGTGTGTCGGCTATAAAAAACGATTCTTTCTCTACTAAAGGGCAAGATCTAGTAGTGTGTAGTGTATGGTTAGCCGAACGGAACACAATTCTGAGAAATTTTCTATTTTTCTTAAAATCACTCGTTACGAACACTTTATATTCTCAGATTCTGGGACACAGGAAGAACCACACGTATATTCGTAACTATGTGCGCTTTGAACAGGGCGCAAAAGTTTAAATGGACAACACAAACATTCTATATTTGTTAAAAATTCATTTACACTGAAATCTTGAAATTTTTGAACAGAATATCTATACAATCGAATGAGTAGATTAACACACCAATCTTGCCACAAATTAGTTTGCAGTTGGTCGGAAATAAATTACAAACAATTTGTTCATGGGAATGCAATTTATGGGAATTCAACCAGATGTTCCCAGTAAAGCGACGCACCAGTCCTGAGTGATTTCCAGACTGTTTGGAAAGAAAAAGACGACATGAAAACTAGTTTGGTACATGAAACAAGATGTGCAAGTGGGCAAGAAATGTGGAGCATCCTTAGGACTGTTTTTATTTCATTAAACAACTCACAATTTGCGTTTGCAAATGAGATCCCTTGGGAATGCGCTAATGTTGATTAGTGTCAATGTGAATATTTCAATATTCTTACAGCGAGTACTGGAACAGAGTTTGTCTTTACCTGTTCCAGGACAAGAGAGTATGCTTGATGTTTCGATTTTACAAAATGATCATGTTTTCAACAATTGATATTCGCATGCATTTCCATCATACAAAACCCACGACCCGTTTTGCTCTTTTTGGACTCATCGGGTAGGGAAATTACGAACAGGATCCGCATGTTTTTAAACCGTGGAATACTGATAAACAAGTTGCGCTTGTATGCCATTGATGAATAAGAATGGCACGACTAAACTGTTCAATCAAATGTGCTCAAACACATGTCGATAGTAGTAAACCTGTTGGCCTGCGTCGGTTGATGTCGACCATTGATGTACATCACAACCGCATGAATTTCATGTTCTGCAGATTTTGAAATGACTAAGCAGTCCGATTCGGGAGGAACAATCTCTCCCGCAGCGCTTGCAACGAAAGTCAAAACTCGGTTGTAATGCATCAGTTGCATACCGGCGAAGTGACCTGCTTTCAGCATCCAAGAGCTGTATCTGCTTCTCCAAAGCTTGCAGACGACGCTTCACACAATTCCTCCAAAGTGAGCGATCGAGTGCAAGTTCTTCCCAGCTCGCGGGGTCAATGTCAAGAGCTTTCATATCTCTTTTGCAAACATGTTTGTACCGCAAGTGCGGTCTGCCCAATGATCGACTTCCTAATTGCAACTCATTATAGATAGATCCTTTGGTAGTAAACCTATAGCCATGAATTAGGTACTTATCTTCACGCATTTTCATCACACACACTTTGAGCGGGTTTGCGAGGTTCGCACTTATCAGGTAAGGAGAGTTCGATCAGGATCTGCATGCCTTTAAGCAATGGAAGAATGGTAAACATGTTGAGCCTCCAACCCACTGTTGGTTAAGGTTTGTACGGCCGAGCTGTTGTTGATCATGTTTTCAATTATTTCTGCTTCAATCAAAAAATAAAAGCACTAGTTGGTTGTTATTTCATTCAGAAGTCTCACGACAGACATGTATCTCTAGTCAATCAGAATTAATAATCTGTACTTATAAAGATTCGAGCTGTTTCCATATTCATATAAATCACGTAATCATAATACGCTAAGCACCTTAGTATGTAACCTAAGGAAAATTTGTAAACACGTTAGGTGCCCAGTTTACATAAGCGCCTAATTCAAATTTAAGCTACATTACATTCAAAAATATCAAATATCAAAGTTTAAAAAAACAAGTTTTCATGTTACTTGTTATTAATGCGTACAATTCGAGAACAATGTTTTAATCTCGTTTAAAAAAAACTTTCAGATAATATATTATGCCTTCATCAAATTATTAAAATAATTCATTAAAAATCATTAGTACGAAATCGCGACTCTGGCATTTACGAAGTTTATTCTCAAAATGAACTTTAGTCTGATTGTTTTAGGTGGAAATAAGCGGGATCAATTGACTGTTTTTACCTTACGGAGTAAAATAATGTTAACGTGAAAAGATCGATTGTTATCTCAAAACTATTGCAATGCACCAACTTTACCACATTCTCATCACGATCCTTAAGAAATGGGCCACAATAGAAGCATGTTGGATCAGGGTTATCTTTGTTCAGTATTGAACAATCTAAACGAGAATTTATACACTAGCTTGCTGTGTGCTTTACAATCCAGATGTATTAAATTGAATCCACAATATCATTGAAATGCAATTGACAGATTCTATTCGAAGTACCTGAAATAAATTCCGATATAAATTAAGCAAGTTGATGTCACAAATCAATTCAAAAAATATTTTTCACTAAATACCCCATTTTGTGTAATCTCTTATCATTTGTCAGTTCATGCACCCGAAAGTTGTCACATATTTTAGTCTCGACAGATAGGGAGTGTACGATCAAGATCTCATGGGTTTAACACCATCAACATGTGTGTGCATGTCATTTAACAGGCATATTCAAGAAGAGATACGAAGTTTCAACGCTTTTTATCATTTTTCTAATCTTTCAGGGCATACAGATACTGATGTACTCTCCCTACATAATGAATTTAGACAGCAGGAAACGAGTAGTGGTGTGAGTGTGGTGAATCTGCATGTAAATATGGATCTGTCTCATTCCCATAGGTTGCATACATCGAGTAGAGAATATCAAATGTATGGCTCATGATGATTTTCGATTATATACATAATTACAACTCGTTTTAACTAATCCCATGAAAGGATAATTCACCACAAACTAAGGTATATATTTCCAGAAAAATATCGCACGTATGATATAGTGTTTGATGAGATTGTATGCAAGTTTGGGTTATTTCTGATTTTACTTTAAATTTTTGTATATTATTCGGATCTATGATTCACATTATTATTACGAGTGTTTTTTTGTAAAAATAAAATCACTGGGTAGGGCTTGATGTTTAATTTAATTTTAAATAAAAATTATCTAACCCTAACGTTCTAGACATGCGTATTTACGCATGTGATCCACATCGCCAAATGACTGTTACCGCTATGATAATCAAATAGACTACCTGATATTAGCCTGGTCTTCGTGGATCGGTACCCATTGCTTTCAATAGACTCGAAATACTGGATTTAGGTGGAGTGACGCACTGTGAATTTCCCAGGTGTGATTATCACCAATGATCTGACGAATCATCTATATCCGATACGAAATGATACCCAAGACTAATCCAATAGAGTGCACAAAAATTTATATCGCATATTACCGCTCGACCGTTCCGAAATGTATTGCAATCATCCAAGGAACCAAATCGTTATACGCATTGAACCTGAAAAGCATGTTACGACGCATATTGTTCACGTGAATTTATCTTTGAACTAGATGGTAACATATCTTAAGCTCTGGTGAAAGTTTTCTTCAAATTTAACGTCTAAATCCATTCACTCCACATGGAACGGGCAGTGCAGCGTAAAACACACGTGAAGCAACCCGAAGTTTGTGCCAACGTAGAACGAGTTCAAGAACTAAATTTCTGTTAGAAGATAATTCTAAACGAGTTGAGCTTGTGATGGAGTGTGTGCTGGAATTTTACGCAAATAAGGATTTTGTAACACACAAGACATTCCAAATTTACTCGGTAATTAAATTCACGAGCTCAAATTCTTTTCTAAACTAATAATCTACTTCTATGTTTCACTACACACGACTTAATATCTATGTATACTATCAAAATAAGTTTATTACTAGCTGTCACCCGAAAACAATCCACATTTGCATTAACCTATCATTATCAAAGGTAATCGGTTGTGAACATTGTGATATTTATCCGGAACATGCTTTCAACGACCGATTAGCCTTTTGTCATTTATTTTCCGAAAAGGGTGTGCAGACCGATACGATCATTGCTTTTAGATGATATGTGAGTATGTTTGTAATGGATTGACCATTGGGCGGAAGCAAGACCAACTCCATTATCGTCAACACAAATGAATTTCATGTTTAGGAAAAGCGTATCATGATTTAAACGCAACGAGATACACCACATGGAGAATCGAACTATTTTTCAATGAAATACTCAAACGTTTGAGCCATTCGAGCATAGAGTTCAAGCGCAATGCACAAACTTCAATTATATAAAACATGTTCTAACCAATCATCTGTGAAAGTAAAGATATTTTAGAAGGCGAAATCATTTCAACAGTTCCACCCGTAGATTCGAACCTTGTTTGCCTTAGTAAAACTTAGCTAAGAAATCTAACAATTTAACGATGCTGACAGGGTTGATTTGAGAATTTCAGTATTGATGGTTAAAAAAGCGAACACTTTACACCACTAAACAGTACGGTATGAATAAAAATGTTAAAATAGTTGTTTATAAAAAGTATATCAAATGTAGGGTTGACGAATGATATTCGTTTGAATATTGATTCCGATTTAGCTTCAAATATCACTATGCACCGAGAGTCCACCACAATCTGGGGTAAAGAATTCCGGAAAGCGTTATACAAGGCAAACAAATGACGTCGACAATCAATAGGTGAGCTCGGTATGTGGAGAGATGAGGCATATCCGCGCGTTAATTTCTCACCACACACTTGAAAAGGTGTGTTAGTGTGGTATTATAAGTGATATTATAAGTAAGAATAATATCTTGCGCTATCCTCATTTGGGTAGAGTAACAGACCCAAATTTCGCCATAGTTATGTGTAGGGAACGTTGCGAAATCCCATTACTAAGTTTGTCGCAATGTAATGAATGTTATCGAAGATGGTAATATCTTTGCGGAGCCAAGAGGCCCAGACCTCTACCACCACATCCGTCGTTGGACGAGTGCAGAAAGTTTGCTTCTTTCGAAGAGAATAAGATTTTCCAGCTGACATAAAGTTGCATTCTCCCTCCTAGCATACCATACAAGATTGGAATCACCGGTTAATGATGCTTGACAATATTTTGTCACAAGTTTCCGTCATCCAATCGGTTTTACGTTTCTGTAAGTCTTGTGTAGCGTTTCAGTTTTACATGCGTATAATCTATCTATAAATGAACGAATATGGGGAAATTAAAAAGGGGAAAATTTTTAAAACGCACTAACTTTTATTCATCAATTTGTCTTAAACCCGTATAATCAGAAATCTCAATAAAGTGAGATACAACGGTGCTGGATTTTCGTGTTGTGTTTGTGCAGAATTTGCTCGAGAGATACAATCCACAACTAAATGACTTAACATTTGCAAAATTCATTTCTCAACCGATGTTGATTGAATTTAACTATAAACTGAGGTAGCACTGTCCGGAACTTTGCCCGGGGCTTATACCTACCGCATGTAAATTTATTAGAGCATGGTATGCATTTCCGATATGCATTGTACCATGAATAATATAAAGTAATTTCTAATGAAGATAAGTGATTGATACAATTCACCTTGAAGCAGCATAGATTCCGTTTGTACCACGAACACGGTGGTTATTTTAACGGAGTTGAGTTCAAATTGAATGTTTCGTTGTCTACAATGCATTTAGTTTGAAAGTTAATAGTGAAAATTTCAATGAAGGAAAAACTTGGGCTGAAGTTAGATTAAATGATATATGCAGATTCTTTAAATAAATGATTTTATAGTAAGTCGCTCAATGTAGTCTTTAGAAAAATGCGAGGTAAAAGTCAGCAACTGTCAAATACAAATTGTTCCAAGCAAATAGGAGACGGTTTGAATAAAATTACGTTATAAGGTTCAGGCTTGAATGGGATGATACAAATATAAAGTCGTGTTTAAAAGAGTACAGCAGATCGCTTCTATGGGAAAAGCTATGGTTATTAATATCTTTGAATACATTTGACAGATTTAGAGATATTGTTCCTCCCGAATCGGACTGTTTAGTCATTCGATAAGCTGTAGAACATGAAATTCATGCGATTGTGATGTAGATCCATGGTCAAAATCGACCGACGGAGGCCAACAACAATTTGACAGATTGATAATTTTTCCGTAATTCATCAATAGGAAATCTCAAAAAACTATCTTTACTCTGCACGCCCGGTTTTCCAAGCCAAAGACGAGCTTCGTGAATTGATGATAGATTCATTGCTTAATTTTATATCCCTCATGAGTCCGTGAAACACAGAATGTTTAATCTCTTCTTCAGTTGGATCTCTAATTTTAACTTTTCCATTAGGCAAAAAATGCTTTGTAAAAATTGAAAATTAAAAATAAAGGTCGGCTGTTGATTACATTTTGCAACGCCTGTTACTGACCTGCGAACTCGGTTGAGAAAAATCTCATGGGATTCAATATGTTTCGTCGATTAAAGTCTGTATGTTGAGCTTGAACAAAGTAATTGTGACTCACATTGCATATGCTATAAGTTGCATGGTTGAAAATGTATGCTTAACTTACCAGTTTCTTGCTTTTAGACATGGGAATCATTGAACAGAAATTATGCACACTTTTTCACTTCAATATCTCGCGAATGTTGTAGTTAAGTAATTTAAACATGTACCAAAAATAAAAAACCCAGAGCAGCCGACCACTTCTGGGTCGTCAAATCCACTTATGTAAGTTCTACGCTGTTCTATCAAATACGTTACAATTTGCATTGAAGCATCTCTACTCACTTTCGATTCTGCTCGGTGATTTAATGTACTAACACCCGCTACAAACAGTTCAAGTGCTGATTCTTTCAGAAAATGTCCTCAGTAGATAATACCTTTAAAGCCGCTTTATAACCATGTGCAACAACCAACGCGATTTTGACCAGAACACGCATCTGCGTGGTCATCCGTTTAAACTATACCAACAGCATAGCAGATTGAACTGCTGCAAATACGCATTCTCTATCCGTACTATGATAATGTGGAACAGTTTACCAACAATATAAAGCCATTGGCATTTTTTACCATCCGACCTGAACTTGTAGAGCATTACTTTTCACCCATTTTTGATTTGAAATGCCATTTGTTCAAACATTAATAGCAGTATTGAGAATGAAATAGAAATTTTAAACGGTACTAATTAGCAGTCTGTGGATATGAGGATATGGTTCGGATAGAACACTAAGAGAAACAAAATATAATGTTCCTCTCAGGGAAATCCGCTGATACAATGAAGTGATTCAGTTATCATTCAACCACATGGACCTTCAAAAAAAATAATGTTTTATGCGACGAAGGAGTCGTTTCGTGAGTCCGTGTTTCCGTGGTTTCCCTTTAGAGCAGCTCTTTGTTTTGTTCAGCAAATGTCTCTTATTATAGATATGTATAAATAGTTTGCAAAATTTCAGATCAATTCTTTTGTCTTTACTTGTATCTGGTTAATTGGAGATTTAACACAAACGAGTAACAAAAACTGAACCCATGGTACGAAGTATACAATGTCACATTTTCTGCGGTCCTCAATCCGGTCAGTCACTGTAAGGGCACCGGCCACTAGTTTGCCCAATTGGTCCAATATTCATTGCCGTATATACGTGAAACATGTGAGGTCGGTGAATAATTCGCTCATGATTACTAACTTGGTATGCAAAGCGCTCACATAAAACATGGGTAAATAACACAAATGACAAAATCAGCTCGAAACGCGAAATAATCACTTTCATCTATAAAGAGGGGAGTTGCTCAGAAGTCGCATTATTACCGATCTGTTGCTTTTTGATTTATGATTTCTAAACTCATTGATGTAATCGTTGCTGTCGAATTCATCCAACCTTTTGAAAGCAACCAATCATTTTCAATTCACTCTCGTTCACTCAATCTATTGATAACACTAGATGACTGACCCTCAACAGGTTACACAATGCACGCTATTACAGAAGCGTTGCCCGGGTTAACTAGATTATACTACTAAAATAGCTGGGATTATTAAATCATCTGGAAGCTGTTGACATATGTGAGACTGCTTGGAAGATCGAATCTTTCGGGTGCGAGTAAATGGTTTTATAAAACACAGTAGCTAATAGTAAAGATCCACAAACACTCTAATCTCAGTCAGATTCTTTTTTTGCTGGTATATGGCAATGCGTTATTGGTGCTTGCTGTAACACATCAATATTCGACGAAATAATAATAAAGATTAATGTAATAATTATCTGTACTTTTAACCCTAACAATAGAAATTAAGTTGAGTAACATAGTGTAAATATATTTTCCACGTTAACAATTACAATATTTATCAGTATTCTATGGTTTGTACTATGCTATATGCTTTCTCGGCTATAATATATTCAAAATTATTTTAAATATGCTATATATATTCGACGTTGGTTTGTTTGGATCGAAAATCTGGGGGCTGAAATGCGCTTGACATTTAGCATTGTCCAGTCAGAACTTAGCCACACGCCGCTGATTTGAACAATACAAAGCTCGGCTCGAATGTTGTGTAATAAAATTATCAACTGTTTGTAGATGCAACTCGAATTACTTCTTCGTGGAAATAAGAATCGTGGGTGTTTCTCTATTACACTCTATGGATGTCAAGACAATGCAACTCTGTCTACGGGAAAACACATCAATTGTCAGTTCTAAATAGCATTTCTATGAGGTTCTCAAACATAAAAATTCCGTATAATAAATTCTTACTTAAGACCGATGGAATATGCCGATCAAGCGTGGTTTCCATGGCATGAAAAACATGTTACAACCCTGCAAAGGACATACCATCGAGCTGCTAAACTTGTCGCTGGATTCAGCCGGAAACCCTATAATCAACGAATCGCAACCATAAATTTAACCAATTATCCACGTCGTCTTCTCCGTAGGGACTTAATTTTTTGATTATAATTTTTTGACTATAGCAAAACGCCCTTTGCAATGCTTATTTAATCTACCGGGCTCGCATAAGATAAGGGCTCACACATTGACTATGATTGTTCCTCACTCACTAGTCAACTGCAGGCTACAATTTGTTGCCGGGGTTCGTTTGTTTCAAGTGGAAAAATAAACCAGATTATGTTGTAAACTACCCAAATCAAAACGTGTTTAATAGAAATCATGATGCCGTTTTGTCCCTCTACCGCGATCGAGGAATTTGAATCGATCGTGCTCCAACATTTTTATTCATTTTTCAACGCATTGAAGCACGCACGTTCGAATTTGTTGCATTTCCAAATCGATTTTCTCTGATTTTGCAGTAAATTATTGGTATGATAATTTATCGCATTATATACCATCAACATAACTGGAATTAACCTATTCTAGTACGTTTTTCACAAATCATATTTATATATCTATTGAAATTCAACGTTTTTTTTAGACAAACTGACTATGTTGAAAACGTCTATTCCCTGCATTTCAGTCGAATACGGAAAAAGTAGTTAAATACATAGCTTGTGATGTGTGCTAGAGATGGGCGCATCCAAAAATTCTTTTGCATTCCTGCAAGACATTACGAAACTTAATGCAAATTTAGTTTCCCGGAATTGGTTTCGGGGACTGCAAGCGGAACATGAGGGAAGCATTTTTAAAGACGTCTGACCATATTATGAACAACGAACTTGTATCCGAAAGTCGAAAAACTCAGTTTTCATACGCCGAAGTGATTCGAAAAAAACTAAACCCTCAATAAAATTGGGTCCTGTCCGAAGTACAATTGGCAAGGTTCAAAAAGCACCATAAGGAGGTAAAAAGAACCATATAAAGAAAGTCGTCGCTAAGAATAAGTCTCCGGTAAACTCGCAGCAATCTAACTACGTTGCTTTAGACAAGCAAATAAATTTCCCTAGCTGACCGAGTTAGTAAGCTTGCTATATCAAATAAAATGGCGGAAACGAAGCCAACTCGAACTCTCCTCATTCAAAATCGGAAAAAGCCGCTGATTCGGAAAAGCGAATACCGGAGACAAATGGACCGTTTCAGGGTTCCGAACGTTTTGCGCAAGACAGGTCTAATTAACGGCCAGGAAAAAAAGTCAATCATGTAGGCCGGTGGAACCCAAATTTAAGTAGGGCTGGCCCAATTTCGGCAAAATTTCAACCCTGGCTGGATAGAAACACGTTTCATTCGAAAAGTGCTTATCTTTAATGCAACACAAATGGGCGTTTCAAAGTTGTCTGGGATACCGGGCCTGAAAGAAACTTTCATGGAAAGAGTTCAAAACGCACATGACTGGCTTGAAAACTATCGCAAAGGGGATTAACATTAGCCAACATAAACTATATAAGCCGTCTCCTGTAATAGTCTTCGAAAATGTACTTTAAAATGGCCCACCAGTATAATACGAGTGCGATGAAAAGTCGTTGTCAAGCGACCACCTCTTAGGATCCCAAGGCACTACGCCATAAAATAAGCAAGAATGACTTTTTAGCAGGCACCTGAACGAGTAAAATCTATGTACATCTGCCATTAGGCTGGTACATGCTCGTTCGCATGCGCAGTTCAACCAGTTATTCACTACTATGGTCTCAACAAATGGGGTTTCAACGAGGATGCTTTGGCCCCGAGTAGAAGTTGATTAAAAGTGTACAGCATAGAAATGCTTGAGAACTGTACACAAATGCTTGCAGTGTACGTAATATGTGGGGAGAGCTGTAGCTTGCTACACAGGAAATCCAGGTCGATATAATTGCCATCTCCGAATCATGTTTGAAATCAGATGATCATCGACCATCATTTGTATCAAATAAGTACACCATATATCGTTAGGATAGGGATACTAGTGCTACAGGAGGGTGTTTGACAATTATGATAAATGAAGACCTTCCCCGCAGTGAGACATCGATAAAGATTGTTTCTCACACAATTCAACTAACCTCGATATTTCATACTGTCGCTAGGAGGAGACTCGCACTTGCATATGGTTTTAGAAGCTCAGCTGCTTCACCATTAGACGGGGGACACATTGGAAGTACTGAAAGGCAATCTAACGCATTATTGATTGTTAGAGACTTCAATCTCCCGGGCATCGATTAACGTAGCAAAATTTCTTCACTGGAGTCAGCTTAGTCGTAATATCTGAACCGGTTTCATGTCAGGGCCTTTTATCAGCATGTCAGCTGTCATTTTGTCCGGATTGAAATGTCGCTGTTGAGGTAATCGCAAGTTGAATGTGAAGACAAAGATGATGGTATACAGCGCGTGCGTACTAAATGCTTTACTGTACGGCAGTGAAACCTGGACCACCCACGCGAGACACGAACGGAAGCTGAATGCTTTCTATCTACGAAGCATCCGTCGTATCTTGAACATATCGTGGATGGACAGAATGACTAATGCTGAAGTGCTTTCAAAAGCTGGTCTACAAAGCATGTTTACCCTATTACGACAGCGCTGCCTGCGGCTACTTCGTCATGTCTGTAAAATGGAAAATGGTCGTATTCCGAAAGATCTACTCTTTGGCGAGTTTAAATTAGGAAGTCGACCATTGGGCAGACGGCATTTGTGGTACAAAGACGTTTGCAAAAGAGATATGAAAACTCTTGGCATTGACCCCGCGAGTTAGAAAGAACTTGCTCTTGACCGCTCACATTAAAGGCATTGTGTAGAGCGTCGTCTGCAAGCTGGGGAGGAGGAGATACAGCTCTTGGCTCCCACGCCGCCGGCGAGGGAGATTGTTCCTCCCGAATCGAACTGCTTAGTCATTCAAAAAGCTGTAGAACTTGAAAATTCATGCGATTGTGATGTACATCCATGGTTGACATCAAACGATGGAGGCCGGCACACAAGGAAACTGCGAGGTTCAGGTCAGGACACACTCCGTCCACTTTGGATTTGATTCTATCGTCACATGGAAGATATATTTATGGGATCAAATACCTTCCGCCCTATGCGAGCACGACAACGCCGTAATTCTTTTTGACCGGAATTTAGTGCACACTAGTCACCGAGTGGAGATGTCCTGCAACTTTGGTCTTATGGGCATGGTCCAACTACTAACGAAGACATTGAATCTAATTCAGGAGCCGGAAAAATTAGAAACTAGTATAGAAATCAGGTGTAATATAATAAGAGGGCACCTTTTACAACTACGGGAAAGTTTTGCTCTTCTACAACCAGTGAGAACGCGATAAAATCATTTGGTAGCCAATTCCTAACTATGCGAGGCCCAGCATGGATTCTGTAAAGGAAAGTCCTGCCTAAAATTGCTTCTGAGCTTCTTGATGAAGTGACATTACGGCTCGATGAAGGGAGATTAATCGAAGTATGCTAACACTATTTTCTAAAGGCCTGTAACTCAGTGAATCATAGGTAACTTTTGCACAAGGTTAGAATGTGTGGCATAACAAGCGAACTACATCGTTGGTTAGACAGCTTCTTAACCAATTGTACCAACTATGTTAGAATTGCAGGGGTGTATTGGGAGGAATCAGTGATACTCAGTGGTGTGCCTCAAGGCTCAGTGCTTGGTCCACTACTTTTCCTTATTTTTGTAAACGGCCTGACAGCTTGAGTTCATGTTGCTCGATGTTAAGAACCTAGGAACCGACAGTAGAGATGCGCTCATCTCTGATTTAGAAAAAGTAATCCAGTGGACAAAGACATGGGACTGGTCACTAAAATTGGGGAAGAGCTGCGTTCTGACGACTGATTTGGGTACAACACAACTAGAAGTCGACGGAGAAACTATCAGAATAGCTGCTGCACAGAAAGTGAAGATCTCGGTATTACTATACCAAGAGATTTTAAGTGGGCTACTCAATGTGCCGAATCAGCCAACAAGTCTCGCAGAGTATTGTTCAGATTGCGCTCAGCGTTGTCATGCCGAAAACCTTCTTTCTTCATTCCCCTATACAATGTAGTGGTGCGGCCTTACTTGAAATAATGTGTACAATCCTGGGCGCCGTTATTGTAAGCAGATATCGAATGTCTCGAAAGGGTATAGCGCCTTGCGACTAGGATGGTGGGTCAGACATGTAAAACCCTTAACCTCAATGACCGCTTTCTGTTCTTACTAAAGAGACGGCGGCTGCGAGGCGAACTAATAGAAGCCTTTAAGATTCTGAAAAGCCTCACGGGTGATAATATAACTGAATTACTGAAACTTGCCCCTAAAACATTTACAAGGCTTAACTCAAGAAACTTCTTAAGAGTAGACCCAGGCTGATGGTACGCGAGCAATTTTTCAGCAACTGTGTGGTCAACCACTGGAATAATCTCCCAGTTGGTTTAATAAACCTCTCTAACGTGATAAGCTTTAAGAGGGAATTAGACGCTATATGCCCTATTTCCAAACATTGCCTAATAAAAATATAAAGAAACTAGAATAATAACAATAACATGTATTTATATTAAAGTGATGTGTTGCTCGCATCCCCCGAAATTACACTCCACTACCGGTTTCTGGCTGTTTGCCGTCATCAGGTGGAGACAGTAAGGATTTTAAAAATCATGCAGCCTGACAATTCGTCAACTTCCATCACAACGCTTGATGCCGCTGTGGACGAAACCGAAGCTGTTTCGGATTTGAATGTGACTGGAAATTTCAAATTTTCCTAATAAATTTTAACGTTTCTCCCGTATTCGTTATTTACATTAAAAATTTGTGTTTAAATTGATTAGATTAGCTGAAAATTCGTTTTAACGAATAAAGCTTTCATTTCCTTTCTCTTATTCTCCTTCTTCTTAAACTATACATCCTAATCATATGGATCTGCATGTGTTACCCCAATTTCTCCCCTTTGGATGTTTACCTGATGCTTGAACTGCTCAGTAAGCAACCAAATTTCGTTTTTGCTTGTAATATTATTTGTAGTTCCCACATTATTCTCTGGTTTGAAGTAAAACAATCTGATTTTCCAACCAGTAAAATTGAATTGAAGTAATGCGTAAATAGCTAATTTTAATATCAAATCAACTAGCTGTAATTTTGATACGATGAGCACCCGTTTGGTTTGCCGCGATGCCTAAAAACTTATTATTTTTAACTAACACGTCCGTTTTCGAACAGACGCAGTATAAGTATACGAAGTAATGGACTAAGTGATAATTACAAGCGATTTTGTTTAGTCCATGATCGGGTAAACTGTATATTCGTCACTAAGCAAAACGAAATTGTCAATTAATTGTGATCAGAAATTTCTATGCTGGTTTCTTCGAAACCAGTTTTACAGAAATTACATGTTCGGAGAATGCTCGTGGTGCCTCTGAAATGTGTTGTTCTACGGAAGACAATGACATCCAACCGGAGACGGTTCTCAAATAAAGTTCGTCATAAAACCAAACACATCTTGCCGTCCGTTAAGGAAATGTGTTGAAAACTCACTAAGAAGTCATAAAATATTTAATTTTTTAACAGAAATTATGAAAAATAAAACTAGTTGGGAAGAATAATTTAAATTTAGTTTATTTCAGCTTTAGCTGTGCTGTGAAATTTCCGATCCTCTAAAAATTTCTAGAAACATTTCAAGAATGAAATTCAACTTCTTGCAAGACATTCCTAAATTCGCTTGAATGTTTCGGATAAACCATCTGGTGGAACACGTGTCGTAACTTTACCGGTGAACACTGAAAAATTTATGCGAACATTTCAGTCTTGGTGATTGTAGATTTGCAAAGTAAGATCGATGGTCTTAAGCCGAAAACCGGATCAGAGATTGAGGTTGGGTCAAGGTTCGTGTACATCTTTAAGTGTCTAATCGATTAAATCAATTGATTGTTATTTTAGCGATAAATTGTATTGGCGATGAGTATAAAATCTGATGAAACAAACAAGCGTTTTGCCAAACGTACTTTCTTACTAATAATGAGTATCGTCCTTAATATTCTTTCATGATCTACATTAATATTTTGCAATGAAGCGAGTCGCCTCCAAGAAAAGTAAGAACGGCATCAAATGAATCTGCATGAATTCGCAGCAACTACAATCACTGAAATCTAACATTCAGTACTTTAGGTCAACAAATGTGTTTCAGACGAAAAGCTTTTCGTTTGGGTGAAATTCCTCAACTCTAAGTCTAGGTTGTGAAAATCAGATATAACAACTGCAACTACGTATCTCGATTTTCCCTGGCGGTACCAACAGAGATCGCATTCAAACGTTGAATTTACCGTTAAATATGGTGTTGTTATTCTCATCACGATCTTCAAAAGCAGATTCACTGAGTCATTGCGCTTCAAACGATCAAACGCTTGCAAAATTTAGTGAGTCAATTCAGAGAAACAAATTATTTAAGTTACCTAAATAGTATGTGATTAATTAAAAAGGATTTATTAAATGTGAACATTTTTTCCAAAGGACCATGGACGCTAGGTACTTAAAAATAACATTAAACCATTTTTGGGCGCTGGTAGACGCTGGTTAGCAATGCCTGCATGATTCGACACGTGATTGGATGAACTGAATTACCTTGACCCCACGCTTACCCTAAGGGACAGTCTTTACACTATCATAATAATTAATCTCTGTAAAAAACTGATATCATGCAAAATCGAGTGTTTCATGTTGCGGGGGATTTAAAACGCACCCCTAATAATTTGCTTTCAATTTCTCGGAAGAAAATGATCGCAATAACCTCAGTGAAGCGGGCAAAATACCGGTCGTGCTGTTGAACTCTGAGCAACGACGTGCCAAAACTTGCCCATTTTTACAAGAAAACGTATTTGTATGAAATTCCATCACACATATCTTATTTTTACTGTTGTTACATCTAAATATGCAACACATTAAAGTCTCGCTTCTTTAATGGCTTTTTGTTTCATTATATCTACGAAATATGATGGAATCTACACTATGACGCCCATCAAGACGTATGTATATTTTATGTCAACCCAAATTTTGGAAGTCACGTAGCAAAAAAAAATGAAATATTTTGCATCCAAGCAAACAGAAGATGTTTCAAGATATGCAATCATAATTATTTCTGCATTATTCTAATAGTTTATAACTGCAAAGCAGCGTGCAATGAATAATGTAATTGGGAAATCATAAATTTATTGAACACTGTTTGGTTTAGTATACAGTCGCCAACTTTGATAAACAAGAAACGATCAAATGAATCAGTCGGAAATGACAAACAACGATTTTGGTGTTTGGTGACTCCAATATTAATAAGCGAGTGAGTTGTCCTCGGTAGATATAAGGTACGTTTCTCTCGCTTCCACGCGAGTTTCGGTGTCGGAATGATTGGTGCCTTTTGTTGAGCTACGAAGCAACAATTAATAAACAATCCTTCACGAACCGATTGACGAGATTACTATGACTATTTGTTCGACTGATAGATTTGAAGATGCGTTTGCTTATAAATAAAGAATTCTAAAATTTACCAAGCTATTCTGTATGGTAACACAATGTGATGCATGTACCTTTCTCACAAAATATTAGTCTTTATTACACTACGTGGCGAACGCACCACGCTTTATAAATAACACGAATAGCCAAACTAATTTTGGCGAATCATCTCAATGACATGCCACGCCATTCTAATGGTGTATTTCACCAACACGCTCTTTCCATTATGGCAGAGATTATTTCATTAATTTTGTTTCTCGTTCGTTTTACCTGTGCAAACGCTTATTTTTCATTTTATGTGCACTCGTTTGGAAACATTCTGATAATTTGGTGCTGTTCCAATATTATTACTTGAGAAGACAACATAGAAACTCTTCTGAAACCATAATAATATCTTTGAATATTTTACGCCATTAACCATCATGTAGTTAAATTTTATTTTTGTCAAGCGGCCTTACATCGCGATTATCTCAATTGCTTCAACCTATTTTTCACATGAAAGTTGTTCAGAGATACAGGTTCGAATACACTGGAATAAAAACCGTCGATTTTCTAGCGTTACGAATCTACTTCGTATCTACTCGTCTGGACAACTGAAGAGAAGGATTTGGGTGTTTAGACCAGTTCAAGTCTGAAGACTTCACTGCATTGCAAAGCGGTATACAAAAAGGCGTCACAAGTATTAGCGTTATTGAAAAACATTTTCGGCAGATTCTCGAATCAGTCAGTACCCCGCATCATGAACACCTATCTGAGAGCAGCGATGGAGTACGCTGCTCAGGCTTGGTCACCCTGGATTCAGAAAGACATCAATCTTCGTATTTACCACCGAACCACAAAGCTTGTACCCGGACTAGCTGCTAAACCATATGAAGAACGTTTGAGGAGTCTCAATCTTTTAGACTTTTGCTGTCGTCGACTAAAAGGTGACCACATACTGATGTACAACATTATGCACGTCCCTAACCATCCCTTGTCCAAACTTTTCACACGCTCGACACCCCGTGCCAGTCGGAAACATGAACTTACAGTGCTTATTCCCAATTCAAGACTGAACTGTCGAAGATATTCGTATGCTGTACGTGTAAGCTTTACATGGAACACCCCCCTCCATTGTTACACACTCAGCCAACCTGTATATTTTTAAAGCTAATTTCGACAAATACTTGAGATAAAACCCCAATTTTGATACGATTTACACTACATGAGTTTCCCTGTTCTTCTTCTTTTATTGTATATAACTCATAACTCCATCCTATGGTTATTGTTAAGCTAATTGCTTTTTTAGACCAATACAACTTTGAATCACATACAATGAAGATTCAAGGTAATTCAAAGCAATTCAAGGTAATTCAAAAAGCAATAAGCTTAACAACAGCAATAGGATGGTAAAAATTGAATTGTAAGTCTATAAACAAGATAAGGAATTAGACTAAGTAGTATATATGTGCTCGGGAAACGAATACTTTAATAAAACGTCGTATATTTTCGATTTAAAGTCATGTAGCTAATGGAGTGAGCACCTGTAGACGGTAAGCTGTTCCAAGTTAAACAGACACGAACACAATAGAAATACCTTCTACGATTCAGGCGGGAATGGGGTACCACCAGCACATATTACTTGGTCCGCTAATTTTTCGCATTCCTTCGCGTGAATAAATCCAGTAAGGGATGATTTGGTGTCCGGAATATTTTGTAAAGTATTATATGGTCTCCTCTGATTCGTTGACAGGGAAAGTTAAACAAATTTAGGTGAGTTATCCTTTCTTTATAAGGCTTGTATTTTATGCCTGGAACTAGTTTTGCTGAGCGTTGATAGATTCTCTGCATAAGTTCCACATCCTTCTAGACCCACGGAGACAATGTCTGCACACCGTATTCCATACCTGGTATTCATGATAGTTCGGAATATCTTTGGCGAATATTTCCTGACTACCCGTTTGAGTAGATTGAGAACACGTGTTACCTTTATAAAAGCTGTGTCAATTTGAAGTAATGTTTTTAAACTGAAGCGTACCCAGAAATTAAATCGTTTTTTTCATTGCAATTTTCAAGGACATGCGAACCTATATGATATGTAAACTCTACCCGATTCCACACATTCATGAGCTTGCATTTGTTGAAGTTAAACGGCAGTTCGTTCTTCAACGACCAGATGTGAAGCGTATCAAGATCTTTTTGTGATACCAGACAGTCTTTTGGGCTGTGGATGCAACGCCATATCTTTATGTCGTTCGCAAATAACGAAACGTTACATGGAACAATTTCCAGTACTTCATTGACATAAACTAGAAAGGGGATCGGACCAAGGACTGAACCTTGGGGAACTTCGCTAATTGCTGCGGTTGGTTTTGATAATGCATCGTCAACACGTGACTGGTTAGTGCGTTTTGTTAGGTAGTCATTTAGCCAATTCAACAACTTTCCGGTGATACCATGACTTTCAAGCCTCTGCAGTAGTAGGCTATGGTTAACACGATCAAATGCTTTGGAGATATCTAGGTATCTGGCTTGCCCTTTATCAACCGCATGTGTCCAATATCAAGCGTTATCAGTGAATTAGATAAACAGGAATAATTCCGTCTAAATCCATGCTGATCTCTTGAAAGCAACTGATTATTTTTAAAATGTTTCAATAGATCGTCAACACCGAGGCGGTCAAGTAATTTAGATATCAGAGGTAACAGAGTAACGGGTCGGTAATTAGCTACATCAGAGTGATTTCCACCCTTATTATTATGCGAGATTATTTCGCGTTTCCAATCGATATAAATAACGCTATTTGCCAGAGTTTATTTGAACAGGTATGTGAGTGGTTTGTATAGGAAATTCGCACATTTATTCAATATGAACGAGGTTATTCCGTCGGCCCCAGGAAACTTTCCAGGTTTAAGATTAAACAATGCTCGAAGTACGCGTTTTGACGTGACATTTATTTTACTCAAGGCAACCGTGGATGAAATTGTTTGATTTGGGATATACATTGCATGTTCTCTCAGGCTGAATACAGATGAATAAAATGTGGCTAATGCTTCAGCAGTTTCTGATGCCGTTGTTGTTGGTCCAGCTGAAGTGTTCACAAACCAAAACTCCTGGTTTCACCTTAGCCTCATCTTTAACCATGCGATAAAGTATTTTGGCGTTTAGCTCCATAATGCGTGATATCCGTCATTGGAAGTACAAACTATCTTGGATGAGAAATTTTTTACTTTGTTCTTTGCTAAGCGGTTTGTTTCCTATGTATCTGATGATGGGTTTTGCTGAAGTTGTTGCCAAGCAATGTTTCGTACCATTAATCACTAACGAGTTCGGCTTCTTAGTTTAAATTCGAGGTTTTTTCTTGAAATCCTGATCACAAATTCGGAGCTCACTTCGATTGAATTCTTGAGATTAGATATTAGCCCTAACGAACTCTAATGTACCTTGCTGGTTTCCGGTTGACAGTTAAACGAGTTTTTCAGAGCATCACTCAGCGCCATAGTGTTGATGCGCCCAACTCTTTTACGGGCATCATTTGTTCTTACAGCTTCAAACAGATAGTCAAACTGGATGACGACGTGATCACTTAGTGCCAGTGGACTTTCGTCAGCAACGTTATCAATGTCGTGTTCATTGCTTGTCACAACGAGATCCAAAACACAATCTTCGCCATTAATTAATCGGATTGAGCACAAGAATGTATCCCGTAACACGATGCCTTGATCCGTAATCCCATGGTATAGAAGGTTTTCGCTATAATACGAAGCTACTCCTCCTCCTCTCGTTTCACGGTCATTGCGAATAAGTGACATTCCGGGTAATTCTAGTTCACTATTTGTTCGGTGAGTCTGTACTCGCGTTTCCGTTACGGCGATGATGTATGGTGAATATTTCAGAAAAAATTTACGCAGTTCACCAATTTTGTTTCCCAGACATTGTGCGTTGGTGTAGATGCATTTCTTAGTTGTTTTCTCTCAACAAGGATGTGGTGTGGGAAAGAATGCTAGCAGAATATCTGTTAGGCCGACTCATTCAGTGTCGGCATTTGAAGTTGTTTTGCTTTTAAGGATGCCTGATCGTTTTGAGGTTGTACTGTTGACATACAGTGATCTATAGAGTCTCCTGCATTTTTTCGGACACGTCAGCTACTGGTTGACATGATCGTGTTTCTTTTGGACTTTGTGTTTCATATCTGTCCAATATGAAGCTTCAATTCGCTTAGTCCAATTTCTCGTGGCCTTAGTCTGCGGCCATTTTCCCAACGAACTTTCACCGTGTTCAACATATTTTTACGCAAGAACGTTATTTTAAAGGGCTTAGGACCGATGCCAATATAATTCGCAGATTTGGGGATGCAAAATGTGTCCTTCACAGCTACATCATGCAAGACAAGTATATCACTGAGGAATCTCCATTGTAGCGGACCACGTTTGCGCTGCACTGTTTTATCACTTGCTTTATCAACCTCTGGGAATCCCAAACGGATTAAACTTCGATCAACCCTCTGGTTCGTTTGGGCTGATTGCTGGGCGTTTCGGGCCCTGTCACTTCAGGGCATATCATCGAAGATCATTGCAGTGGTCTCCGAACGCTCCCTACGCCGAAGAAAAGCGGAGAATAAGATGTTTTCTAGATCTGTTTAGGAGTTTACCGTGATTTTGAACAGTCTTGGCTGGTCCAAATTTAAAAAAGTAGGTTTACGATTCAGTCGTATCAATAATGATGTTTCAACTGGCTCCAAGTCCATGCTGCTACACAACCTTCTCCATTCTTCTTTATCGTGCTTTAGCATGTCTCCTAGTAAGGTGGCACTCGTTTCTTTTATGTTGGTGCAAATCACGCTTAGTCCATGGAGCGAATGTACACTGTGTGCATGTCGCTTTTGCTGGTTGAGGGACGTCTCAACTGCCTTAGATCGAATACCTATCGTGTCCACTTTAGGAGTAATTTGCACCGTGACTTTTGGTTTTGAACCAGAGGGTTTTCGCTGAACCTTCAGATGAGCAGGTGGCTTAGGCTCTGTAACTTTTTGCGAAATAGGAAAGTTTTGGGCAGACTGGTCTTTAACAGCCGCATCTGTAAATGTGGAGTCTTGATGAAAAGAACGATCTTCAATACTCTCTGGCACATTTACAAAAGCTGAACCTTCGTGTTTAATGATATGCAACGATGCAGCTTTTATCTGACTTGCATTCCCGTCAGTTTTTTTTTCCGAACGGGCAAACGCAGAATTCTGAGCGGTGACAAGAGTCTCTACCAATGCCTTCAACGTTTGTATGCCGAGCTCTAAGCTCAGCATCCGATTATCCAGGTTGCTTTGCTGGTCACTTGCTCGAGCAGCTAAATCTGCGTTTGGTTTAGTTCGACCATGTTTACACACCTGGCATGTTTCCATCATTCAGGATCGATATCACCTTCGTGGTCAATGAGTTGTTACATTTTGCGTGAAACCTGTGGGAACATTTGCGACACGTGGCAAATTCGACCTTACAACTGAGGACATTTTTACAGACAAAGCATGTTTGACGAACATCAGGTCGTATCATGTTAACGGGGCCAATCATAAGTACAAATCTGAGCACAACAATCGATATGGCCGGGGTTGGTTTGCGTGGTATTGTGTGAAGTTAACGGAAAGTGACGATTTGTAAGAATATTTCGTCACCCGATTTAGCCGAGAATTTGTCAGCATCCCGTTGAGAATATTGGCCTGAAATTTATTTCACGTCAAGTATTTCTTCAAGTAGTTCACGATAATTGTAAACGCCGATGTGTTGATTTAACGGCACAAACAGAAATGCGATTCAAACAAACGAACGAACTGTGAAAATCCACGGGTTACGCACACAAGGAATGACACGTCGTAGATGGATAATTCTTGTATAAGCAGATCCGTCGTAGCAAATTTTCAGATAGATATCCAAAAATCAAACAGATGGGATTAAATCTATGAACGTTATGTCCAACCACACATTGTGATGCTTGTTGAAGTATTTCCTAAACAATATTTACATGAAGTTCACGAAAATTGTGTTGAACAACTTCTTATTTAACCAAAATATTCAATTGCATGCATTTCCGCCATACACACCCCACGACCGGTTTCGTGCTGTTTGCACTCATCAGGTAGGGACAGTAAGATCAGGATCCGCATGCGCTTGAAACAGTGGAGGAATGGTAAAGAAGGAGCGCTTGTAAGCCACTGTTGGATAAGGCTGGTACGACGAACCTGTTCAATCACATGTGTCCAAACACATGTTTAATGGGGTTAAACTCATAACAATGAACCAAAACTTCTTAGTTACTTTGTGATTCTGTGTTTAAACGCCGTGATTCGTTGTGCGAACCTTATTTACAGTTTGATTCAAGTATAAATTTGTTTACCACTTATCCACTGTTTCAAGGATCACTGAAACTAATCTTACTGTCTCAACCTGATGACGGCAAACATCCAGAAACCGGTAGTGGCTTAAGTGCGGGGTATGTGAGCCAAACATTAATTTGGTCATCCATAAGCGCCTTGAGTGGTTGACCAAGAATCACTTTGTGATTATGTGTTTAAACACCGTGGTTCGTTGTATGAACAGTTGTATGTAACAGTGGCATTCAAGTATAACTTTGTTTACCTTCTTAGTTAAATGTAAATAGCGGGGGATCATTTGCGTTAAGATTGATTTAAAAACGAGAATTGGCTCATTATGCTTTCCTGAGCAGAAACGTCGCAGTAGCAGAGCACGAATTTTTCGAAACAGGCTTCAAGTTTGAAGCGATCAATTCGTAATCTACGCATGAATCGTATCATATTTCGATGTGGAATATTAAGTGACGTTATTTCGAAATTTAACGACGGTGAGCCTAAACACTGCCTTTCATGTGATAACAAATAATCAGCGGCGATTTCTGATACAGGCAACGTTGGTGTACCAACCTTATCTAACCGTGGCATACAAGCGCAAAAACCTTTTTATCATTTTCCCACGGTTTCAATGCATGCGAATCCTGAAGAGTGCAAATTGCATGAAACTGGTCGTGGGTTGTGTGTGATTGAAATACATGCAAATGAGGATGATTGATCTCGACTTTTATTTACAAATTTAATAAACTTCGGATACGTAGCTTTGGATTTAAATAGCACTTCATAGTTTAACATTTGCAAACAGAAAACTCTGCAATTAACCTTTGATGATTAAGGTTCAAGTTAGGTTCTTTCGCTCAAACTATAAATATAAATTTACACACACGTGTTTTGTGCATTTATATAAACGTCTTTCGTAACGATCAAATCGAACAGTGGTTTCTTAGTGGTGATGAATCTAACATACATTTCACTTGAATTGGCTAAAAGCCCAAGGAAACTCCTGCTTCCTATTGTCATCCAAATTCAATAAAGAAGGGAACGTCAAAACGTTAAGAGATTGGACTTTGAGTGTAAGCATTGCTTTAGGAACCGTTAACTTAGCCTATTCAGTTGCAGTCCATCCAATTAAATTTGAACCGGATAGATAAGTTTTCATTTTCAACATGTGGTGGATTCTCCTTGCCTGGCGGTGTTTAAAGCGAAATTGAACTTACATATGCAAAAGAATATCATTCGTGAGCCTTACATTTGATATTCTCTATTCCTTTTATACTATTGTATTTTTCACGTTATCATTCATACCGTCATGCTGTGGTGTTGTAAAGTATCAACTGTTTTTAACAATAAATCATTGAATCCTTGGATTTTGTTGTAATTCTGATTCCGATTTCAGCCTAGTTGTACACTCAACATGTTCGGGAAGTACACCAAAGTAACAATTGACACTAAATATCATTCAAATTAAACAACCTTGCATTTACTCACGTTTTGGTTTGCATAATATTAAACGAAAATTTGTGTCACATTGATCATTTAAATATTGAACCAAGCTTCAGCATGAGAATCCGCTTTAAACAACAGGTTTATCTGTGATAAATTTATACAAGTAATGTCTCTAGTCAATCTATTCTTAATTTTTAAATAAAAATACCCGAACTTAAATAAATACATATATGTGAGGATTAGAAATCATTCCACATTGAGAGAGAAATATATATGACTTGGTTCACACAACTCACCTCAATAAATTTCACTGTCAAACGGTTTCTGTGGCAATCTGATTTGGCAAGTTTTGTCGGCTGCCATCAATGTTGCAACTAACAAGACACTGAACTTTGGAGTCTGGAGATAACTGAGTTGTGTTAGCCACATTTGTAGAATTATGTTGAAAAGACCTGAGTGTAGATCCGATTGATCCAGTTGCACTGAACTTTGTTCGAGGACATGACCTTGGAGAAACACACTCATGACATCCTGTCGCAGACTGCAAGGCCATATACTCATCTTCTGCAGTAATATCATGCGTTCGGCGAGAATGCATGGTATTAAACTTTGAACAATCATGATAAAGTCTATGCTCAGTTGGACAAACTGTTCTCAAACAATATTGATCCAAACAATCCGCGTTCATGCCATTGCATCCAACATTCTCTCGTTGCTCGCAATTACAACAACTTGCAACGGAACCCTCTATATCCTTGTGCGGGACCGTCAAATAACCCGTTTTCGTGCCGCTGATATTATTATTGTCAGGATCTGTTTGTACAATATTCTTCAAGTGTTTATTCGCACATCGATGACCTCGCAGTTTGATACAACTCCAACAAAATGAACTTTCATTCCTCGAAATTTGACTTCGACGTGCATAAATTACCAAACATAGAGTAGCCAAAAGTAGCAGTAAAATTAATCCCAGTGAAAGTATAAGAATCGCATCACCGGTGAATCTTGGAATTGCCAATCGTTTCTTCAATTCGCTCGACTGAAAGGTTTTCGTCATTGCATGCGTATCGAATTTCGATCGCTGATTTTCAGTTGAAATTATCCCATTGTTCGGTACAGGGTCATGGTATACCAGATTAGAACGAGGTGGAATCGCTTCTACCAGTACCAAAAAGCGCAATGAAACAGATCTCGGAACAGCATCATTATCCTGCACTGTGACGTGAAACGCATGTAATCCAGTATCATTTATATTCATATCTCGGATCAAATAAACAATCCCAGCATTGCTGTCAATATCGAGGAATGAATTGTAATTTCTGGGATCAATATCCACCGATTGGGAATCCATAATTTGTTTGTGAGAATCTTCTTTTACTAATCGAAATAAAAATGGATCACTGAGGGAATCCCTGTCGTTGGCATTCACAGTAAGTAATTGGTAATTTTTCTTCTCACTATTTGAAAGTCGAAATGTTTTATTTGCTTGTTGTGGAAATATAATACTCGGGTCGTTATCATTCACATCTATCACCGTAACCAATACGGTGGCCGACACTGTGTACGTCCTATCTTGATACGCTTTATTATCCGTATGCTTTTTCAGATTAGGTGAATCTACAACCAACACGACAAATTCATATGATTCTTGTATTTCCCGATCTAACGGCTTTGTTGTATTGATATAACACACCAAAAACCCCTGATTGTTCGTGCCGTATTCCAGAACGTTTGTTGGCCACAAACTGAACGGCCCGATTTCTTGTTTTTGAAACTTGAACATGATATTTTCATAAACACGATCGCGATCCTGAACGACTATTTGCCCGACACTAGTTCCAGCTTTCAAATTCTCTTCAATATTGAAGCGATAGTATGGTTGCTGTAACAATGGAGCGTTGTCATTTTGGTCTAAAATTCGAACACACAAATCCATTTGTGTCATGTTTGGTGGTTCCCCATGATCTTCGGCAACGATGGTGACGACAATTTTTTCCACAATCATATCATTCATTTCACGATCTATCATCCTGTAAACGCTTAACTCACAAGAAACTGGATCGATATGAAAATATTCAGAAGCTTTCGGTTCACCGATATTACTCCTTTCTTTGATATGACACGTAACATATCCGTTGCGGTCGATATCATCATCGGTCACATTTAATTTTGCCACCAATGTACCAACAGGGCTATTCTCGAATATTTCTACGCAATTGCCATCTTCTTTAACAGGATTCATCAATCTCATCTGAGGGGCATTGTCATTCAAATCTTGCACTTTTATCACCGCGGCCGTTTGTGCACTTCTTGGAGGTTGACCGGAATCTGTACAAATGATACCTACGTGCAACACTGAACTGGACGTTGAGAGATTTTCTCTATCTATCGGGCCTGTTGTTAATAAATTATACTGAACTTGACCAGGATGTCGACGAACTTCATTTAATTGAAAATGTAGTTCAGGATTTCTGAGCTGAAAGTAATTAACGTTTCGGTTGTCGTACACCATATCAGGATTTTTTACATGACAGATTACATGATTATTTGATGGGTGAGTATCACGATCCGTTACAAGAATGTCCGCTATAAATTGAGGTAGTTCGTTGTTCTCTGTTATTTTGGCATACGTGGATGGCCTTTTTGTGGGATGATCAGTTCTCAAATAATCCATTTCAATTATTGGAACTTCATCATTCGTGTCAATTACCTTGATAATTACTCTTGCTGTGGAAGTAAAAACATCTGTTTGAAATGAGGACACTGAGAGCTGCTTTACAGCGTCATCAGATTGTATTTTTCTTTCATGGTCAACGTCAATTGCACAAACATGAAAATTGTATGAATCTTTGGTTTCATAGTCCAACGGTTGTCGCAGGAACAAGTCACCTGTGGTTTCTTCCAGCTTGAACGTAGATTTAATTATTGATTCAGTTGCCCACGGGAAATCGTATCTTGTGATAGCAAACTTCAATGAATCTACATCAATTGCTTTCAATTGTAGTAATGGGGTCCGTAGCCACTCAGATTCTGCAATTTCGGCAAAATATGTCACGATGGCTGGGTCATCTGAAGTATGTACGCTTGTACCATGCTGCGGCTGGAATACTGGACCATTATCATTCACGTCATCCACGTTAACGATAACCTTCAATGTATTACGATTCTCGTTAAAAACGGATGTTTCGTGCGGTGAATCAAACGCTTTTATTTCAAACGCATAACTAGCGGTGTTTTCACGGTCTAATGTCGTGCGCAGTTCTAGGTATAATCCAACAATTTCGTGTCTCACAGAACCTCGGTGCACAAACTCCTTTGATTGTTGGTACAGAGACCATTCGTTGTTGTCTGAAGGTGAAATTTCATACCTCGATACCGCGTATTCTGTAGAATCTAAGTCCACTGCCAAAGGTAATTGTATACGTGTTCCGATTGGGGCTGATTCGAGTATAGATAAATTAACTTGCCGCTGAGGATAAAATGTAGGTACATGATCGTTCGATCAACCAATGAATAACACTACGTCAAAAAATCGGACAACTGGCCCATTGCAATTTTCTTTTCATTTTCGTGTAAAACCGCAACTTTGGATTGGAATTGGCAATCCCCTCACACACCATTTTCCACTCGGTTGATTTGAGCGATTGTTAATTGTTCAGATTCAATACACAGTACCTCTCGATCCATTAAAATCTTGGTAAATAAATCTCCATTGTTTTCATCGATAGAAAAATAGGATGCAGGTGGTCGGTTCGATCGAACGATAACAGCTTTAAACAACCCGGTGACAAGTGGGGTGTTCAGGTCACCGTTGAAATGACTGATCCGGCCTAAACGGTGTCCGGGTGGGCTGTCGTCTGTGATCAAAAAGGTATTCGGTTCATCGGTAGTAACACTTCCGTAGAAAAGTGCAGGGAAGAAAAATATCACTATCCAATCTGCGATATTTACATGGAATTTCATGCCCAATTGTAATGATTGATATCTGAAGATTTAAAAAATGATCATAAATAAGTTATTTTTCACGAAAAGCTAAACTTCATTATGATATGACAATGTTTTTTCGAACAACATGTATTGAGTTTTTGTCTCTGAAAATAATATGGTATTGTGAAGTGCATAAACTATAAGTTCTAATCACGAGCATTCGAATAGAATTTAGACTACCACCCACCGACACAACAAAAGAACCGAGACGACTGAAGATGGCAATACTGAACCTATAATAACTAGAGTTTCGGGAGGATTGGATAAAAACGGATTGAGCGAAAACATCCTTGGTATCACAAGGTGATGGGCAACGTAAGTCGCTATCTAATGACATGCAATTCGTAAAAGGTGTTTGAATGATCCCAATGTGGTGAGGGAATAAATTAAAACGTTTAGCTGGAAACGATTGCCAAATCGTATCATTATGTCTGTCGTTATAGATATGCTGAGGAAAGAGTTTTGGTAGAGTGATTAGTCCATGTGAGATGAAGTTGTGTTCAGGGTGTTTAACTATTGATGTATTGCACGTTTGATCAATTAGCGTCCTCTGTTGTGATTCGTGTGTGAACTTCATTAACGCGGGAAAGTTTGACCTCAGGGATAAATCGTAGCGCAATGGACAAGTGGGGGGTTGGGATGATTAATGTTGAAATCAGTGTCCCCGAATTCTGTGAAAAAACGGAATAATTGTTAAGCTAATAAACGCGATTTGACCTCAAGTAACTTGAAGTTATCTCTACCGATCCCTCTATCCTATCTACTATAAGGGTAATGAAATGGAGACAGTAAATGGGGTTATTAAATATGGCAACTTGCAAAGTACATGGGATAGAAATATATCGCGCTACTGCTGCTAAACTATTTCGATTTGACGTCGATGTTTTCACACATTTAAGCATTATCAATTGTTAATTGAATTAATTCATCATTCATTCAATCGCTCTCCATGCCGGGTGCACATGAGGCGGCGAAGACAACTTCACGCCAGTGGTTCCGGTCTGTCGCTGCTTCCTTTGCCGTCTGCACCGTGAATCCTTGTGCATGTAGTTCGCGTTCCAACGTTCTGCGCCAAGTTTCCTTGGGCCGTCCCCTTTTGCGTTTACCTTGCGGATGCCAGTGCATGGCTACCTTCGTATGCGAACTGGGATCCATCCTGCAGACATGACCGAACCACGGATCTGTTGTTATCGTTTCCGTAGCAATGTAGGTTTTACGGGATAGGGTTGCTAGCCCTAAGCCCAACCCTCCTCCTTTCTCAGACGGGCTTGGGACCGTCCTTGGCGGAGTTTTTTAATTGAATAATATTAGATACAATTTATATATACTAAATAAAGGTTTATAGGTGTTAACGTAATCTTGCCGAAAATTTCGAAATTAAGAGCTACACGTGAGTTACTTGTGTAGGTAAAACATTATTCTCAAATTGAATTTAAAACTGCTTTGTTGGTAAGAAATGCATGTGGATAAAATGGATTTGTTCTATGAAATATACTCTGCATCTGACTGTATTCAAACTTGAGATGGCTAGGATGAAGTAACGAAGTGACATATGGGTCATCTTTGTTTTAATTTGATAAGAAATACGCTTAATAATTCGCACTATTAAAATAAAATAGCTTATGTATATATCTGCCTGTTTTGTGTATTAACCACGAAATGTAAAAGAAACAGCTTATTGGCAGCTTTATCGTTCAAGCGGAACACAGCTGCTCAGTTCTCAGAAATGATTTTATCTATTGATCAGGTGATTCCTATAAGACAATTGCAAACAAAATCTAGTGGATACAATGAGAATGAAAATGTTCAAGAAGTAGCTGTGTTTCAGCAGTCAAGTTTCCACAGATGCATGTTTTAATGATGTTTGATGAATTTAAGTGTTCCCAAATGAAACATAATAAAAATGTGTAAAATTTCGCAGCAAATAATGGTGAAAATTGTAAGATTTTTCATCCAAGAGTTTTCAGAAACTGTACAATGAAAATCGAATAAACAGGTAACGTAATCAAGCAGAAATCAAAGTTTGCCATCATAACTGAAATCATGCTTGATAGTGGTACGCAATGCATCCTGATGTCACAAGTAGAATAAATCCCGATCAGCTGACGAAGCTTCTGTGTCAGAAGTGAAACGTTACCCAAAAACATCTCTAACCGATTGCACTCAGATTTCATCAAAAGATATTCATCAATTTCTTACCTGATGTCTATTGAAAATTTGTTAAGCTTTCGTTAGTGATTTATATTATATGTTTTAGTTTCATCTTTCCGAAGATTGGAAAACGAATGATTGCTGTATGAAACGAAACAAGTCCCGCTTTTTATTGAATTAAAAATTCCAAAACATAATATTCACAATAATATTGTCACTAAATTCTAAAATTAATGGTAGTAAAACATCATTATAACTTATGTGCCAGATATCTCAAATCTTATTAATGACTTTAAACTCAAAAACCATTTGAAAATCTGTTTAGCTCGTGGACATTGCAAGGGAAATTGCAAACCGGAACAGGTTGGATTTTCTGCAATGACTGAAGCAGCATATCGCAACAGATTTCACACAAACTCTCTACTTGAGCTATATTTTACGTGACTTAAGAAATCACGGACCAACCGTAAATGTCAGGCTCCGCACAACACAAAAGCAGTAAGCGCTGAAAAGACCGACGACGATGGTTCCTGAAGGATTGCATTGGAACGGTTCGCGTGACAACTTCCTCGAAAGCATGAAGAGTTTAAAATATTCAGCCGCTACTTACGATGTGCTATTCTTCAAGTTCGTTCAACAAACCTTAATCGGTGCAACGCGGTGGGTAACGTGGTTATTGTTTGACATATGAAACGGCAATGTGATAATTGGCGAGACCTATGCCACCTGCTACGTTCAGATCTGAAACGACCTGAAGCAATCATCTCCGGCTTTTCTCCCCACCAGCTATAATAATGGCAAATTATTACCCGCCGTTGTTCTTGAGCGTACAATGGTACACGGAACAAATTAACACGGAGAAATTTTATTTCAAATCATTACTTATTTAAACAATGAGAAGCCATCAGTGTTTCGCTTAAATGGTATTTTAAACGCGCGATACCAAAAACGTTTAAAAGTATAATATTAGTTTTGAAATCGTAATTTTATTGGTCCACGTGTCTATTCATTTTGTCTGTAACCAAAATTTGATTTTCGGTTTTTAAATTCGAACAGTAACGGTGTTTTTGGATTTTCTTATTTTCAAATAGAAAACTGTCTGGAAATTCCTTCTAGATTTGCATCTCAGTTACCTTTACATATGGATTTACTAGAAAACAACATTATTGAAAAATTCCCATTGAAAATATATTCCACACGACTGAATTTTCGCTTTACTGCTTTCCATATATTTTGTAGCGCGCCAACACTATCAGATCAAGTTGCTCACTGTCAATCAACTGTGAGTTCGTCCGTTTATGCCTATCATAAAGGCGCCATGAACTGCAAAAACGAACACCGCGTTCTAATCCGTATTTCACCATCTATGTTTGAGCTGGCGTTAAGCGAAATAACGAGTCTACTAAACTCGAATCAATTTCTTTTCGAAACATCAAATTCAGTGTCAATTTGCTGAATGTTTATCACAAAAGTTTAGTTATCGATTACCGAAAGATATAAAACACCGCCAGTGTCTTTTATCAATTTTACAATATTTAAAAGTTTTATCTAAGTCTGATAATTAGCTCAAGTAAACTTGCCGCTCTTTTTGCTGCTTTTTGGATTTGTATAATTTAAATCTGCAATAATTTGAGTTACATTTTAATTTAAATGGTATACGATTATGAATACAAAAATCTCATATTTGTGATACATGGGTCTACTCAGTGATTCACAAACAAATATAAAACTGGATAGACCTCGCTAATTGCACTAAATTAGTCAGCAAAGAAGGAATGATTTTGGAAATAATCTTTTACTTTAATCTCAAACGTTCGAGCGACTCTACTGTGTCACGCAAGCAACCGAACGTCTACTGTCAACCCGTTATATGAGCCAGTGTGAGTAACAAACAGTATTTTATGCTCCAAGATTTGCAAACAAAAATTACGAAAAGAAACATTAGAACTATGTTAAACACGCAAATATAACAACCACCGCCTTTGAGCTATGCGATAGAAATCAATGGTAGTTTCTGGTTTTGTAGTTTAGTGAAGTTGAAATTAATAACGCCGTCGGGAGCTTTTCATTATCCTGTTACAATTCTTTTCCCTCTGATTTGGAAGTTTACTCTTCTTTTTTATCGAGTATTTCTACTACCAGTAGCTTGCCTAAAACATCAGGCCGTGTTGTGACACAACCTTGAAACAGCGGCAAATTCACTTCAACATCCATTATCACCATCGTCATACATTGTTTACTATCGACATGATTTTTACGTGAACAGTTAGTCATAGATTTGGTTTGCTTTGCTGATTGACTTCCAACAACTGTTAGGTTAAATAAAAACACCCGAATGAACCATTTGTTGTTTGCAACTCGTTGTCTCGTAATGCGATGAATAGACTCGCAGGAAAGAAGCAAAGTTGTGCTTACAAATTTCCGTATTTGGATATTACATTACATACACAAAACAAATTTTCTTTTGTGTGCTGGGTTCGTGCAATGGATAACTAATTGTTGTGTCGACCTGATATCATTTATGTTCGAATGTGTTTGTTATTATACATATTTTACATTAGTTATTCCATTATTTTTATAATAAATATGTTTCGTGATAGAAATATTTCTCACTTGCAAAGTACCAAAAGCGAAATCAATATGAGAGTTTACACAAATAAAATTTTATTCAATCTTTTAATCTCGACGATTATTATTTTTAAATCCGTAAAAATTAACTTTTCTGATTTTAAGTGTTGATTTTGGGGCTTGTCTCCGACGTGATATAGTTGCGTGATTTCTTATAAACCAATCACTACACTCCACATTGTACAATAGACTTAACGCCAACTGATTTAGATTTTAATACTCACAACTGCTGAGATCATTTGTCTCCAAACAAACTGAGGCCGATACCAATGGTAATTCCATTTTACGAGCGACATACTTTTCGTGTACGCTAGTCCTCGAATAGTATACTATAGTGACGAATCAGAAGAACTCATCCTCCGGTTGACTGGTGAGAATGCGGGGGCCATGGTTTATTCTGACATTTTCTTCCATACTTTCAGTAGGTAACGGCTGAGTAAATATTTTAATTCTCAAATTCGAGATGGGACTTATTAAGCAACTTCATTTTAGATCTACATTCTACCCATCTACACTCTACTCGCGTTTTGACTGTGAATAAGCGTTGCCCATAATCTATCAGTGTTAAAAAGAACAACATCGAAAACTTCTTCGGTTTGATTGCTCTTTGTTTTGCTTTGTTTTCAAATGTTTCGCTGTATCAAGTGTCCCTGAAACTTATATTACTGTATCAACCTAAGGACGACAAACAGACATAAACCATACTTAGATTTCAAGTATGTTATGCTATGGTATGGTATGGTATGCTCAACAAAACATCAGTATTGATTTTCATTGTAATAATAAATGTTACTCAAATAATTAAACAACATTTCCGGTAATTGATTTTTCAAATTGATTTACTGAATGTACACAAGCTGAAGCGACTATTCTTTCAGATACATTCCCCAGATTAAATAGTGATTCTATGTTTTATTGTAACCGTACACCAATTAGAATTATTTTGCATTCGTGCTGTTTGTCGTAATAGCAAAAAATCACGCGGACATTATCAATCGATCATTAGTGAGAACGGAAACTAACGTGGCATGAATTTGACAGACGCAATCAGGATTATAACCTAAACTATGACAGGTTGCTGAGGGCTTGATGAATCGGTCGTCAATGCAGACATAAAAGAGGAGCGATTCTTAAGTGGTCCTCAGAGATAGCTGATGAGTGGTCTGTGGGCGCTTTTCGGGAATGAATTTTTTCGAATATACAGCTTTTCAAGCGGTAGCAAATCGTTCATGATATCGAGCAAGGCAGCCGCTGTGAAAAATGAATTTTATAGTTTATTAGCAAAGTTTCATGCAGCTTAGAGCATGTATGAGTATATTCATTTTGTGTAGCTAACATATTTTTTCATTTTTGTTGATTATATTTCAAGTTGAAAAACCGTATTTGGGCAAATAAAATGATATACACCAATCATGGCATCTCTCTTGGTAATACAATCGAAAACTAAATTCGTTTGCAAAGATGCATTAATTATTAGGAATTTTTAAATTCAGAAAACCGTTGAGTATATGGGGCGGTATCAAACATCGTTTTTTACATATATTGAAGCAGATATGGAAATAGGGGTAATTTTCTTGTATAACTCAATTTGTTTTTAAATATGTATTGATACATCTTAATTTAATTTCACACAACCTTAATTTAGACGTGGAATTATATCATAATTGTACCGGAGAAATGTATCTCTAAGCGGAAAATAGTCTCCTGAAAATGCGACAATTTCTACATGTGATCCAGTTGTTCACCCATGTCAACTTTTGTGTGATGATGTTTCGTTACAATTTGTTTCCGCTCTGATAGTCTAAGCGATAGACTGGATAATCGCTGTGTTTCCGTTTACTGGAACTATTCCATACAATGTAATAATGTCATTAAGAAAATAAGATGACACATTTCATGCCTAAACCCGTTTCACGCTCTACTAGTTGTTCGAAGGGAAAAGCTGCAAAATATTTACCCTATCAGTTCATACACAACCATGTGTTTGTTTTTGCTCTCCGCAAACGAGCAAACGAAGTGGTCTCTTGATATTTAAGCAAAAAGGGGATTGCATTTGAATTACTATATTACACATATCGCAAAATGCTTTTTTAATCACAAAACCCAAACACCAAATAATTCTAGCTAACACCGAGGTGCGTTCAGGTGCAAACGTCTAAATGCTGTTGGGTATGAAAATATGATTGTCCCAAACGCTTTGTATTTTGGTGAAAGTTTGATTCTGCACTGAACAAACTTTTTAAAACTGCTGCTGTTTGGAACATGCTGTTAAAAAACTGGATACCGAAACATCAACTCGTTTTCAAAATATCCGTATTTGCATGCATTTCAATCACACACCCCAGGACGGCTTTCGTGATGTTTACACATGTAGAATAAGAATAGTACCATCAAAAAAATGAGTAAATGGTCAAAACACAGTGGAACCAGTAAGTCACCATTGAATCAGTCTGGCAAGAACAAGCTGTTAAATCGTATGTGTAACAACATTGTTTTACATTACCTAACAATTGACCTTGATATACACTTCCCGTTGATTCGTGTTCCGTGATTGATTCCGCTGTACCTTCGTGCACGTTATGGCTACCGCGATAAATCTTCTATCTCCTGTGATTTTTCTCCAACATTCTTGCGGACATTATTGTAGTCGCCAGTCTACTACACATGTGCACAAAACGCGTCAATTGGCTCAAAACCATGGAATTGAAAGAAAACTAATGTGAAGTTCTATCACAAATTACTCAGGACCTTAGTCCCGTTGATTTAACTCATCCGAAACTTACAATCTTAATATGATTCGCATTTCCATCACACTACCCACTACCGTTTTCGTGCTGTTTAACTCATCAGGTAAAGTCAACAGGTCTGCAACTTGGCATAAAATAGGCTGGCTACGTGTATTTGCATAAGTTCATTTGTCACAGATATAACGTGGAGTATGATTAAATGATGTGTTGGCTGGTGTCCGGTCACTTAATCGTCAAACCTTTAATCGTCAGACACTTAATCGCCGACACTTAATCTCTAGACACTTAATCACCAGACATTTGATCCCCAGAATTTAACCACCAGGTCACTTCATCCTCAGTCACTAAATCGTCAGTCAGGAGAGATATGCTATTGATTTTAAGAACGTCAATATTTCCGCAGTTGAGTATCGCTGTATTGCTCGAGATGTCATGCCATGCAATGAAAAATAAGTGAACTAGGGATGAAAGCAGATTTGAGATTTTAGCCGAATCTAAACCTAAAAGTGAGAGGCTGAATGAACTGTTATCTTATTTTGAACATACCTTTGTTCAAGGTCGAAGAATTAGAGGTAGAATAGAAAACAGTGCACAAGCTATATTTCGACCTGAATCCTGAAATAAGTATGAAGACGCAAATATTGGTGTTGCCCGAACGAATAATGCCGTAGAAGGCTGGCATCATGGATTACAGTCACTCTTTTCTTGCCAACATCCCACAATGTGGACATTTCTTAGCGGTTTGCGAAAGAATTGCCGACAGCATACGGCCTCAGTTCTTCTAGCAAGTGCTGAGGTTCATATCAAACAGAAGAAGAAGTATACTGAGATATGCGTCAGGACATCTCGAGCAATTCAGGGATACTCAACTAAGGAAAGATTGACGCTCTTAAAATCAATTGCATATCTCTCCTACTAAATAAATTCATTTAAACGTATTCTGCATTCTTCAGAAGTTATCAAACTGGGGATTAAATGACTGGCGATTAAGTGTCAGTAAACCGTATTGGTTATATCTGTGCTGTTTTTCAAATAATTTCTTGCAAAGAGCACGTGAAAATTGTGCATGATAGGTCAAAATATCAAACAACACATTTTTTCGCAAGAACGTTGTTATATTACGCATAGATTCAAGACAAGATTGTTTTTCAATTGACTCCGATCTCATTTTATTCTAGAGTAATCGTCATCATATTGTAGACCAGAGTATAGCAAGTATGATCTTAATGCTTGTCAATTTTTTCATCCTTATGGACTTGATACTGAAAAGAATTACAGAGTACAGTGAACCTGAAATGTGGTGGACATTCATATAACCCATTGAAATATATATATATATATATATAACGTCAATTAAAATTAGTTTAATATGAATTGGAGACAAATTTGCCCTACCAATACAAAGTAAATTTTAAATATCGACGAAAAAATCTTTCTAAACTGCAACTTGAGTTATTTATTCATTTAAAAGAGGAAAACATAATGATAAGCTTTACTAAAATGTATTATTTTCAGTACCAATTTGATGTTTAACAAAACGGCACATGCTAAACAACATCGAAAATAATACGGAATATATCAACGACAAAAATTTTCCCACAATTTTTAAACAGTTATTTTTCTGACAATGCTGAATAGATAACATGGTGTAATGATACATTATAAACTGAATTCGGTTCTCTAATTATGAATTTTACTTCAGACGATGACCATGGAGTCCTAAAAGTTAAGTGGCAGGTGAACGTAGTGCGAATCGATTTCTTTCAGCAATCCAGTAATCAATAATTGTTTATTCTGTGAAATCATGCAAACAATTAGACCCTTGATCAGCAACTTCGTTTAATCATTTCATCACTACAATGTAATTTCCTCTTCAGCGATCACAATGCTGTATAATTTCAAGTGAATGTTTTTCACCATACAGCTGTTGGTGTTAGCATGCAAATTGTCTCAAATCCCGGGAAACCTACTCCAGGAAGTCTATTCATTTACGCTCCTTTGTTTCGTAGTAGACATGTCACATATTGGGAAGCCATTAGTTAGTGTTTCATCCATCCCAACACCTTGTGTGCATGTTTTTACGTGTGTACACACGTCCATATACATGCGCCGTGGTCAGGAGGAATTAATTTTTAGACGAGACGAAAATTACATGTGAAAAACAATTGGAGATTTTAAATTACGAAAACAGTGAAATATACTTGAATAAAATAAGTCTTAATGGATTACAGTATTAGAAAATACCGAACGTGTTAGAATGAGCACGAATATCAGGAAGGGTGATCAAATGACGTGCGGGAATTTATTAATTATAATTTGGTAACGATAATAGGATACATAGTTATCATTAAATTATGTAAAAAGTCGAGTGAAACATTATTCGTTTAGAAATGGCGTCAGAAATATTAGAGATGAATTGGCTATTATCATCATTTCAGCGAATCATAAATGAGCGCAATGTGTTTTAAATGCATTCGGTGATGGCTCAATTTACATTGATTGATCACAAACAAATTTATGACATTTTTCCAACCAAAATCGATTTTAAACGTTCTACACAATGAAAACGTGTATTAAGAAGATAATCGACCAGAGCTTATCAAACACTTTGTGTTTGATGCTTTTTCATCAATAAAATATCAGCTTAATGAAAACAATATTTGAAGTACAGTGGAACCCACGTACAACGAAATCGCTTACAACGAATTCCCGCTTATAACGAACACACCATGATTTCCCAAATAAATTCCTTATCTGCAAGCTTATTTGAAACATGCGTACAACGAATCTGTTCGTTACGAATCTCGCTTATTACGAACACCGTACACTTTCCCGACAGCTATGTATGTTCAATAAAGTACATGCGTACAACTAACTCGCTTTGTCTGTCTTTTAACCCACAACGCTCCGTCAAGAGTGTCCTGTAGTGCGTTAAGAATAGAACTGACACACACAGCTTGGCGAGACACAGGAAGCCTGGCCCTAAAGTGTGCTAAATGACTCGCACGCCCGCACAAGAAAATCACTGAATCCTCTGGATTGGTAATCACAGACTCATGACCAAATTGCAATCACTTCAGTTCGGACACTCCGTCTGTGAAAGAGGCACAGGAGTTGCTCTTGATCTCTGCAGAAGATTTTTCGAATAAAAGAATAAGACGTGAAAGAGAAACTGATTGTGAGAGAGAGATCGATGGCAGTGGCGAAGTCACACAACTTAACAAAGAGTATCGCCAGCTACTTCGAAAAGTAAGAGATGTCAGTGTCGCAACTCGCTTACAACGAACTCCGCTTATAACGAACAGTTTACGCTCTCCCAGCGATGTTGTACCCGGGTTCAACTGTATAATAAATAAAAATCAAAATAAATGGGACGATGATAGTTATTAAATAGTTGGGGGCGAAATTCGGATAGCTCGAATATAATAGTCCAAGTTCGATTGACTATAGATAAAATGTGAGCTTACCAAATCGAAAGGTAGGGAATTCCAAGCAAAGCACACACGTACGGAATAAAAATACCTGCGACAGTTCCGTTTGGAATGTGGTATTTCCAACTTGAAACCATGGCCACGGCTGTTGCTGGAAGTTCGAAGGTGGAATAATATATCCAGGGGGTGGGAAACAGTAGTGAGTATTTTGTATGCGAGGATGAGATCACCTCGCATTCTCCTTTGTGCAAGTGTCCTCATCTCCAGTCGCCTGAGTCGCCCGGCGAAAGGCATATTTTAGAGTCCTATGACAAGCTTAAAAGCTCTCCGGTATATGCGATCCAGAAGTAAAATGTCTTTTTGGATCCATGGTGGCCAGGCTTGTGCGGCATAATCTAGAACCGGGTGTATATATGTATTCATCATGAGAGGAAAACATCACGGGGAAAAACGTCCAAATATCCGCCGTAGCAGCATTTCGGAATTTGTTACCAACTTTATATCGTCAGCAAACAAAACCATCTTACTATCATTTGGTTGTGGTATATCGTTCATATAGACTAGAAACAGTATTGGTCCGAGCACTGAGCCTTGTGGAACTCCGCTAGTGACATCGATGTTCTTCGATAATAGGCCGTCCACACGAACTCGGATGTGTCTGTTGCTGAGGTAATCTCTTAACAATTCGTATAGTCTTCCAACAACACCGTGTTTCTTTAGCTTGTTCAAGAGTAAATTGTGATCAACTCTGTCGAACGCTTTAGAAATGTCCAGGTAGCACGCACGAATACAGCCCCCCGCATCTACAATCCTCGTCCAATCGTCTAAGCTTGTCAGCAAATTTGTTAGACAAGAGCGATTTCTGCGAAATCCATGTTGGGCAACTGCCAAAAGTTGATTTGTTTCCAGATGTCGCACGATTTCTGCGGTTATTATTCGCTCAAAAACTTTTGATACCGAAGACAGAAAGGTCACCGGCCTGTAATTTTTAACATCAGAACGGCAACCACCTTTGTAAATGGGTATTATTTGTCCCAGTTTCCAGTCTTTTGGCACTACGCCAGCTTGGAGCAAATTATTAAGCATGCAAGATAGAGGTTCAGATAGCTGCGCGTGGCAGGTTTCGAGCAGCTTTGGAGTTATCTCGTCTGGTCCTGGAGATTTCTTTACGTTTAATTTTCGTAAGTACTGCGCTACCACCATCGGAGAAATCAATACTTCACTGAAGGTCGGTCGGTCAAGTCGAACGATTGGTTCCTGATCAGGCACCATGGATTTCGGCGCAAAAACTCCGGCATAAATGTCTGCTAACATGTCAGCGGTCTGATTTATGGATTCTGTGAAGCCGGACGAAGTTAGGGCAAAGACTCCTGGTTTAAGTAGCGAGTAGACGAGAACTTCGATTCGCATTGCGCCATCCGTCTACACAAATACTAGTTCGAAACGCGAAGAATCCAGCGGATACGCATAGCTGATGAGAGGCGAAAACCTCGAAACCGGTCCTGTGCTTCCAGTGAGATTTTAGCGTTTCGAAATGGTATTCTACTTCGAACTGTCCTGGGGTTTTAATAACCCTCGCGGCAATACGCCGCTCGATCAGTTGGGGCTTGGTTTAGTCCCTTCAGCTACTTATAAAGTAGCGAGTAGACGAGAACTTCGATTCGCACTGGTTTAATATTTGTTCTATCGTTTACAAGTCTATACAAGAGCTTCGGATTCTGGTGCATCTGAGTAATCAATTGCGATTGGAACGCTCGTTTATCATCTCGAATTAAGCTGATAACTTTGTTTCTCAGTCGTGTAAATTGTGCCCAAGAATCAGCTGTGTGTAGCCTTGTGAAACTCCCACGCTACTGCCCTTTGTTTCATCCACTTTTTAGTCCTGCTACGTAGTAAAAATTTATTTCGTTGAGACGTTTTCTTCAAAACATACATTGAATGTTCCTCCAATATAGATTTGATGTGCTGTAAGAGAGATCGCCAAAGACTATCCGGATCGACGTAATCCAGTTGTGCGAAACTAGTGCTTTGTAACTCGGCACACAGAGCACGGTAGTTCACCATTCTGACGCATTTTGTCCCGTCACTATTGCGCCTAGCGCTACAAACGTACTCGAATTCTAGGATAACGTGATCGCTTTGTCCGATCGGCGGTTTATAAACGATATTCTCAACAGCTATGGGATTTGATGTAAGTATAAGTTTCAAGGTAGACGGCTGGTCTGATCCTCTCATACGAGTAAATCCAAAATTCATTAAACTATTATCCGATACCATAAATACCAGTGCTATCAAAAGTAATGGAGTCCATCATAGTCCATCATAGTCCATCATGATGCCTTGCTGTGTCACTTTGAGCTTAATAGTTTTATCTCCGAGGCACAGCATGGATTCAGAAAAAACGATCTTGCCTGGCAAACTTGCTATTAGCAAAAGAAGATTAGTCTTAGCTACTGGATGCCAGCAATTCCGTGGACGTAGTTTATATCGTTTACTCAAAAGTTTCCGGTCGTGTCAATCACGAAATTCTTTTGTCAAACTACTCACCTCGGAGTACAGGGTAAACACCATGCATTGATTAGAGAATGGTTGATAACTCATGAGAAGTAAGTGAGAGTCAAAAATGAAATTACCTACAAGGATCGGTTCTCAGACCTTTAATATACATAAACAACTTGCCTAATGTAGTGCAGTCGTCGGTGCTTATTTTCGCTGATGACGCAAGGATTTGGCGCAAGATAAACTCCACAGTCAACACGCAGAATCTGCAACGTGATCTCGATATGATTTACATCTGGTCCCTAGACGAAGAAATGCCACTGAATGCTTCGAAATACAGCCTATTGTCGCTTAACAGCAAGTCGAGCAAATAACATTATCTAGGTCGTACTGTTAATAAACCCGCCTTCTCCGAAAAATATTTAGGCGTGATTATTCAATCTGACTTAGGAAACTGAATGCAATGTCGACTCGCTGTCAGCAAAGATAAAAGCTACTTGGGTCTTCTTAGAAGAGTCCTAGGTTCGTTTGACCCCAACATTCTCTGCAAATTTATTTCAACCGATATCAGTCCTCATATCGAATGCGCTATAACGTCATGGGATCCTTGGTTGAAAAAAGATACTCAGCTATTGGAAACTCCACAGCGCAGAGCCACAAAACTCGTCATGAGAATTTCTAATTATCCATACGAAATGAGACTTAAAATACTGAATTTGCATTCGGGTCAAAACTGACGAAAACGAGGAGCACTAATATTCATTTGCACAGTGCTTAATAAAAATCATCCTTGCTGTCGTTTGTTCCATCTTTCCCATAACACACTGCTGCGTGTTCACTGTTCTAAACTTTACCAACAGCATACCAGGTTGAACTGCCGAAATTAGCATTTTCCGTTCGCAATGTAGAATTGTGAAAGAGTTTACCTACTGACGTGGTACAATCTGTAACGATTGACGTTTTCAAGAAATCACTAGATGTCCACATGGAAAAGTATGTATTTTACATTTGACAATATTATCTAACAATATTTTGATCTTTTTTACCATCCGACCCGATGTACATATTTTTGGGTCTTGTGAAGCATAGCTATTTACCCTCATATCATCTAGGAATAAATCGAGGAATATTGGTGGTAGCGGTTATTCAAAGTTTTAATGGTCCAAAAAGTAAATACTTTACAGTAACCACAGATTAAAAATATAGGGAATTCATAAAAACAACACAAATGTTTTGCACACATGGAAAGTCAGCACGTGTATTCAGGTGCAAGGTTGGGTTTGGTCAAATATATTGTCAAGTCAGCCTTGAACATGTTGTTTTTTTCCAGGCTTGTGCAGCAACTGATATGTGGGGCAGGGATTCCATAGAAAACAGACTCTGACAGCAAAGAAAAACCTTAGAACAATTGATCTGGGAGTGTGGAATAATTAACTTGTATCCAGCGATCTGTACCACGTGCTTCTTGCCCATTGAAACCGAGAGTTCAACGTGGGTGATCCACGTATGCAGAATGTTGAAAAGCAGGATCAAGTCCCCCCTGAGAAGACGGTACGCAAAGTCAAGAGAGGTAAGTGTGCAATCCCTCCTCGTATGGCATGTTGTATAGCCGGTCACCAGTTTTTGGTTAGCGCCGGTGGTATACCCGTTGCAGCAAGGTCATGCCTTTGTACCATGGGGAACCATGCTGGAACAGCATACTCCATTGTTGGTCCGATATAGGTGTTAATTATACGTGGGAGTATCTGCTTTGAGAAACGACCAAAGATCCTTCTGAGATCCTTCTGCTAAGATTTGGCAGGACTTTTGTATACAACAGAACACTGCCGTGAAGACTTCAGGTTACTGCTAATCCACACGCCCAGGTCTTTCTCTTCAGTAACCCATGAAAGTTGCTGAGATCCCAGAGAGTATGAGAATTCGAATGATTTACCGACGTTCAACATTTTACATTTTTGGATGTTGAATGGTAAGCAGTTCCGCAAGGACCAATTATGAAGTGCGTCGAGATCTTTTTGGAGAATTTCGCAATCTTCTATGGTGCGTATGCTAGTCCAGACTTTGATGTCATCCGCAAATAAAATGATTTTTTTGCGTACGATTTCAGGTATATCATTCGCGTACACGAGGAAGAGTATTGGCCCCAAGACTGAGCCTTGAGGTACGCCACTTGTAACTTCTACTGGGCTTGATAGTGCCCCATCAACTCTAACCCTTATAACTCTACCAGTCAAGTAGTCCTTTATCCATGCCAATAATCTGCCGCATACCCCGAGCTGCTCCAATTTTTGTAGCAGTATGCTGTGGTTAACACGATCAAAAGCTTTAGACATGTCCAAGTAACACGCATGGATAGGGCATCCATCGTCCACGGCTCGAGTCCAATTATCAAGAGTTATGAGAAGATTGGACACAGGAAACTTTAGACCGGTAACGCTACTTCCGTTGATGTCTAAATTAATGGAACGCATAGTAACTGCGCGCATAAGATTACATTTTGAAAACCAAAATATTTTGCCTGCAGCACTATTGGATCAAGGCACTAGACGAAGGTGAGGCTGTGCATGCTAGACACTTCGATATTTCCAAAGCTTTCGATAGACCCAACCATTATATTTTGATTAAAAAGCTCGAAGCTTATGGAATAAGGGGTATGGTATGGTATGAAAGCACAAGCCTGCTACAGGCAAAGTGCCGCACAGCCAGAGACTGCACGTGGGCTAAGATACTGTCAGGTTGCCCAGGGCGAGACAGATATGAGGAAGAAAAAAGAACAGGAAATGGTAGTGAGACTCCAGCCTATTTCAGCATGCAGCTCACTACCTCTGGCCAATCAATTTAGCACGGTGTTAGCCACACAGCACAAAATACTGCACGATTGCACATTCGTGCAATGGAATAAGCTACCTGAGGAACTAATCGTTTGCATATCAGTAGGTGCATTCAAAAAAGATTTGGATGCCTCGTAACACGAGCTTTTCCCTGACTTCTTTCCATGAATATGCAGGTCGCCTGTCGACAGAATTGACATAAACCTTTCTCACTACAGGGTCTCGCATTGCACCAGCGTCGATGATGAAGCTCAAAATTTAGGATCTTCTGCAAATAAAAACCCTTCGATTGGATCATGGCTGTTATTTTATCAACAAACAACTTGAACAGAAAGGGACAGAGAACCAACCGTTGAAGGACACAGGTGATCAAAATTAAAAATATATCTTTCCATTTAATTTTACATACGAGCTTGTTCTTGTTTGACCAATTAAGAAACTATGCAATATCCAACGATATACTTACCTACGTGACGCCTTTACTTATTACATAATAAAAAATATTCAAAGGAAATAAATGTAACAATTTTCAGATTAAAATACTCGCCCGTATACCTTCTTCACTAGTCTCAGTCAATAGTGGCGTGACAGGAGCAAATTTTGGAGAAAGGGATGATAAGCCATTAATTAGCCTGATCATTTTTTCTATTGCAAAGCGATATTAGTAAAAACGTTCTACTGTTACAGGCACAAAACCCCCGCTAAAAAAGGAATAAAGGGAATGTTGCTAAATTTGACAAGTGACTATCTTAATGATAGGCACGTACAAGTTCGCGTAAAGAGCACCCTCTCTTGAAACATAGGGGTCAAAAGTGGAGTTCCGTAAGGTTCGGTGCTTAGACCTGTTTTATTCTTGGTATACATGAACGACGTAGTAGTGGATATTGGATGTAACTTGATAGTGTTTGCCAATTATATTAAAGTATGGAAATGTGTCATATTTTTAATGACGGTATGGCATTACAACGGGATTTGTGTACCTTATTTCGTTCGTCCCAGTCAAATGAGTGACCATTTAACCCTGCGGAATGTAAAATTTTGCTGCTTGGAAAATCTCTGCACCACATCTATCAGCTTGGCGCGCAAGATCTCGTCTGGACCATCGCTAAAATGATTTTGGTATCAAGGTGTCGTTTAACCTTAAGGGTGGACATCAGTGCCGGACATTGTACAATAAATCCTGTGGTATCTTGAGTCTTCTTGAAAGGATATTGAGGATTTTCATCAACGAAAATTTACTCCGGATAATTAATACGTATGTACCTCCTGTTATGGAACTTTCCATACAAGCTTTGGCACATTGGCTGAGGATGTATATCGAACAACTTGACAAGATTTATCATCGTGTGTCAAAATCGGTATCCTCGTTACAGAAATTCGCCTTTAAAAAAAAAGCAAGTGTTAAAACTAAATGTACATGATTTTACCCAACGACGGACAAGGAGTGACCTCTGTCAAAATCTGGTATACTGAGAACCATTCCTTTAAACACTGGCTAAAGCCAAATTACCTTACTCAAGCACGAAAACATCCAAAGGTTTTGAGAATTGGGTGTTCTCGATTGGATATTCATCGACATTTTTTCGGTAAGAATTTGTTTCACTTGGAACTTTTGGCCTGAAGTAATCACACGCTCGGAATCTGTAGCGGTTTTCGCTTCTAAACTGGATGATTATATGACGAGCGATGCGATATGTGATTTTGTTAAATTTTTCTCCATATACCCGTCATCCTATGGTTATTGTTAAGCTTACTGCTATTTCCACCATAAAACATACTGAGTTCTGAGTTCTTTCTAAGAATGGAACTCAAAAAGTGAACAAGCAGTATATTCTCATACCTGCGAACCGAAAGCATTTCAACATACACACAAAGATAAAACACAAACTGGTATAATACGACGCATTCCATATCCGAATGCACCATCGTTCAACGAGCTGCAGCACACGGAACCACTGCTGTATTTTGTCTCATATTGCATCCACTTGCGCATCAGTTAATTCCTCGTAGGTCAATGTCTCGATGGCTTCTGTCGTGTTGACCAGACGTTGGACGTACATCCACTCCATTGACGAACTCGTGTCGGAATGCCGGGAAGTAACAGGAGTGGTTTTCACGATAAGGGTTAGAGCGATCAGGACGTAGCTAAAAGGCATGCGTGTATAGTAACCTGGTGTGTGCGGTGTGTTCAAATGGATGAGCACGCGTCTAGCTGACCAAAGATCGTCAGCTTGTCGGAACATGTTACAACCTTGGTGACGATTGATTCAGTGTGTTTGCGAGTGAACATGCAGTCTATTTTGAACCAATCACATATAGCCTCCATGCTCCTTCCAGTCAGTTATTTAGTTAGTTATCAGATCACAAGATCAATTATAAACATGTAGGTAGATCAATTACTGAACCGGCACCGACAAATTTTACGAAAGTAACTGATATCTAAATGAAAGTTCAAATGACAGAGAACTATATGCACTGAGAATGCTGCTGATTAACAAAATGAAACACATGGTTTATATATTTCGATCAATACAAGAAGAATCGGATGAATTTTGCATGCCATCGTTTACAAGTGTGGTGGCTGGCGTTCCATTAACGACATGCAGTAGGATTCCCACGCTCAATGCAAGACAAGTTAACTCTTGGCTGCCAATAGTCATCCTGCGTGTATGCAATGAAGTAGTCAAGACCAGTCTAAGTTAGTTGAATTGCCTAGCATGAAGTTTATTTATCATAGTCTTCTCCAAGGTAACATGACGGTGTTTAGATAAGTGTTCATATATGTGTAAAATTCCATGAAAAAAGTTGTCACAGTTACATTTGTAGCACTGCTGAACAAATGAGTATGTTTTTCTCTGTGAAATCCACAATATTAAAAGTGAAACCCAGCGATCATAAAATTCAAACAAACTTCAATCACTGTTAAACAATAGTGGCTTAAGTGACGAAATTTTCGCGATTAAAAATTAGAAATTTGTGGAAAATATCAAGCTTCATATGTGCATAAAGTATAATTTCTATTTTGTTATACATTTCACATATTTTCGAACTCAATTGATTCCATTTGACTACATGTAATGAAGGAATGTTACTGTCGCAGATGATGGCACAATCACAGGATTGTGTGTGATACAATGCAACACCGAATTGTGATACAATCACAACATTTTTCACTGCGTTTCTGGTAAATTAATGGTATGAGCAAGCAGATGTAAAATAGATGGCGTAGTCGTCCACTGAAATTCATGGTTCCACTAATACCCATAGAGCCTCTAAGAAACCTTAGCAAATCGCTCACTTCGCTGATTCAAAATTCAAGATTCAAGATTTATGGTTAAAAAAGCAAATTGCTGTACAGTACCATAGGATATACGTATAAAAAATTTAAAAAAATCGTTACTTGTATGATCATATCCGTGTTCTCCATAGGTGGAGCAAAAATAATACTCAATGGCAACACAGACTGAGGGAAAAGAATCTTTGGATGGACGGTAGTTCCGTGCGTTAAAAAATATAGACATCAATAGTTTGGGGCCAACGCAGTAGTTTTCAACTTAAGGTTTCGTAACCTTTGTTTAAAGATTTGCTCGTTTGCTGAGGTAACAATATCTGTCGGCAAGCTATTCCACAAGAAGCATACACGAACAGCAGACAGCTGCGCATGGTAGGTTTTGAGCAGCTTTGGAGTTATCTCGTCTGGTCCTGGAGATTTCTTTACGTTTAATTTTCGTAAGTAATGCGCAACCACCATTAGAGTAATCAATACTTCACTCAAGGTCGGTCGGTCAAGTCGAACGATTGGTTCCTGATCAGGCTCCATGGATTTCGGCGCAAAAACTCCGGCATAAACGTCTGCTAACAGGTTAGCGGTCTGATTTATGGATTCTGTGAAGCCGGAGGAAGTTTTCAGGACAAAGACTCCTGGTTTAATATTTGTTCTATCGTTTACAAGTCTATATAAGAGCTTCGGATTCTGGTGCATCTGATTAATCAATTGCGATTGGAACGCTTGTCTATCATCTCGAATTAGGCTGATAACTTTGTTTCTCAGTCGTGTAAATTGTGCCCAAGTATCAGCTGTGTTGGTAGCCTTGTGAAACTCCCACGCTACTGCCCTTTGTTTCATCCACTTTTTGTCCTGCTTCGTAGTAAAAATTTATTTCGTTGAGACGTTTTCTACAAAGCAAACATTGAATGTTCCTCCAATATAGATTTGAGGTGCTGTAAGAGAGATCGCCAATGACTATCCGGAACGGAGTAATCCAGTTGTGCGAAACTAGTGCTTTGTAACTCGGCACACAGAGCACGGTAGTTCACCATTCTGACGCATTTTGTCCCGTCACTATTGCGCCTAGCGCTACAAACGTACTCGAATTCTAGGATAACGTGATCGCTTCGTCCGATCGGCGGTTTATAAACGATATTCTCAACAGCTATGGGATCTGATGTAAGTATAAGTTCCAAGGTAGACGGCTGGTCTGATCCTCTCATACGAGTAAATCCAAAAACGTGGTTATAAAAGGGTGCGTAATCCAAAACGGCTCGAAGTTCATTTTCAAGCGTCTCTGATGGATGATCATTTCGGCTATAGAGCTGGGGAAAGTTGGAATCCCCCATTATTATTATTTGAGTATTGTATCGCGTTGTTTCATAGCGCAAAGCATTGATCATTTTATTGTTTAGATCGAGAGTTGCTGTTGGAGAACGATAGATCACTCCAATAATGCATTGGCCTCCTGAAGTAAGAGTCAGAGAACACCAAAGTGTGTCAGTCATATCAAGGATCACGTCGTGAGTATGGGATTTGAAGCATCAAAGGATGGCTGCGAGTGGGGACAACCGAACCAAACTTGAAGAGGTGTTTGAGAGGGTGGGATTTCGCGTAGATGATTCGATATGCCAGAGTGAGGTCGTGTAGACTACGGCTGCGCTCGAGGGTGCACAGTCCAAGTCTGGTCAGTCGTTGCTCAAATGGTAAATTATTCAATCCGGTAACCATTTTGGTTGCCTTGTGATAAATTCGTTCGAGGAGCGAAATGTTTTTTTCCATCCATGGCGTCCAAGCTTGTATAGCGTAGTCAACGACAGGATGTGTTTAGTAATTTCGCGAGTGAGTGTTGTGGGAAACGTCCGAAAATGCGTTTCAGTAAACCTAGCAAGCTGCACGCACGCTTGTAGACGGCTTCGCACTGTAGGCTGTTCGTCAAAGTGCAAGACACCAAGATTCCGAGATCTTTTTGTGATTTACTCCATTCGAGCGGGTGGCTGCCAAGTGTGTAGGGAAAGGGAAAGGGTTTTCCGACTTGCAACATTTTGCACTTGCGGAAATTAAATGGCAGTTTGTTTTGGATTGACCACTGGTGCAGCTTATTCAAATCTCCTTGCAGAACTTGACAGTCCTCGATAGAGTTGACCTTCGTCCAGATTTTTACATCATCTGCGAATAAAACAAGCTTACATGCTAGTAAGTTCGGTAGATCGTTCATAAATATGAGAAACAGTATCGGACCGAGAACCGAACCCTGAGTGATTCCGCTCGTGGCTTCAATTGTTCGAGAAGTTTCACCATCTATTCTGACTTTTACTTTGCGTCCAGACAGGTAACTTGTGAACCATGTTAGTAGGTTTCCGATGACGCCAACATTCTGCAGCTTTTAAAGCAGTAAGGAGTGATTCACTCTGTCGAATGCTTTAGAAATATCTAAGTAACCGGCATGGACGGATTTTCAAGATTCAAGATTTATGGTTGAAAAAGCAATTAACTTTACAATAACCACAGAGTGGAAATATAGGTACAAGTGTATATATATTTAAGTATAAATAAAATCAAAATCAATGGGACAATGATAGCTTATTAATGAAATTCGGATTAGCTCTCATATAATCGTCAAGTTTTGATTTGAAAATAGATAAGCTGTTTGAGCTTACCAAATCGGAAGGTAGGGAATTCCAAGCAAAGCACACACGTACCGAATAAAAATACCTGCGGCAGTTCCGTTTGGAATGTGGTATTTCCAACTTGCAACTATGGCCACGACTGTTGCTGGAAGTTCGAAGGTGGAATAATATATCCAGAGGGTGGGAAAGAGTAGTGAGTATTTTGTATGCGAGGATGAGATCACCTCGCATTCTCCTTTGTGCAAGTGTACTCTTTTCCAGTCGCCTGAGTCGCCCGGCGAGTGGCATATATTCTAGTCCAATTACAAGCATAGAATCTCTCCGGTTTATGCGATCCAGGAGTAAGATGTCTTTTTGGAGCCATGGTGTCCAGGCTTGTGCGGCATAATCTAGAACCGGGTGTATATATGTATTCATCATGAGAGGAAAACACACCGGGGGAAAACGTTCAAATATCCGCTGTAGCATGCCGAGCAGCCGAGACGCGCTTTTGTAAACGGTTTCGCATTGTAGACCTTTTTCAAACTGCCGCAAATCCAGACACCTAGGTCCTTTTCTTTTTCAGTGTACTCCAGGTTAATGTCGCCGAGCTTGTATGGATAGGAAAATCCAAGGTCACGACCAATCTGAATCATTTTCGACTTTTGCATATTCAATGATAGTTTATTTTCAGATGACCAGTTGAACAAAGCACTCAAATCGTTTTGCAGCAAGATACAATCGTCAGCATTTCTGATTTGCCTCCATACTTTTATATCGTCAGCAAACAAAACCATCTTACTATCATTTGGTAGTGGTATATCGTTCATATAGACTAGAAACAGTATTGGTCCAAGCACTGAGCCTTGTGGAACTCCGCTAGTGACATCGATGTTCTTCGATAATAGGCCGTCCACACGAACTCGGATGTGTCTGTTGCTGAGGTAATCCCTTAGCAATTCATATAGTCTTCCAACAACACCGTGTTTCTTTAGCTTGTTCCAGAGTGAATTGTGATCAACTCTATCGAACGCTTTAGAAATGTCCAGGTAGCACGCATGAATACAGCCCCCCGCATCTACAATCCTCGTCCAATCGTCTAAGCTTGTCAGCAAATTTGTTAGACAAGAGCGATTTCTGCGAAATCCATGTTGGGCAACTGCCAAAAGTTGATTCGTTTCCAGATGTCGCACGATTTCTGCGGTTATTATTCGCTCAAAAACTTTTGATACCGAGGACAGAATGGTCACCGGCCTGTAATTTTTAACATCAGAACGGCAACCACCTTTGTAAATGGGTCTAGTGCTTGCGTCCAGTCATTTAGAGTCGTGAGCAAGTTAGACAGGCATGAATATGTTTTCCTAAATCCGTGTTGTGTGAAAGTTATTAGCTGATGGTTCTCGAGATGTTCAACAAGTCGTTCACACACCAGGCGTTCCAAAATTTTAGAAACCGCTGAAAGAAGCGTCACGGGGCGGTAATTCGCCGGATCAGAACGACTGCCCCCTTTGTAGATTGGTGTGATAACACCGGTTTTCCATTGAGTTGGTACGGTTCCCGTATTCAATGAGTGCCTGAATAGACCACTCAGTGGGCCACAAAGCCCCAGCTCGCATGACTTCAGAACAGCGGGTGTTATTCCATTCTCTCCTGGTGATTTGCGAACGTTCAGCCCGCGTAAATGTTTTCGCACAACCGTAGGATTTACCTCGATGTTGCTAAGGCATTCGACTTGTAGTAGGTGCGGCAAAGACGTCCGCGTTGACACGTTCTTTGGACAAAATACTTGCGCATAAAATGATATTAGGGCATCAGCTGTATCCTTGACATTATCAGTCAAGTGTGTCGTCCTCTATTGATACGGCCTTGAGAAACTAGCGAAGCCTATGCAATTTTAGCGATTGAGTCTGTATTATCATCTAACGGGGTCCATTTTGAAACTTCTTCATGCTTTTATTCAGCTATCTCTTGCAGAGTCGCACTAATGCTGCTAGATATGAAGATAATACTCAAGTCCAATTCTTCCATTATAGACCGTCGTAAAAAATATTGTGAATATTTCGTTCGACTTGGTGTTGACGTTTAGGGACAAACCTGAAGAACGAATTCTTGCCACATGGTAAACAGTGATTCCTGGTTTACCAATCCTCTTTATTGATACAGCATACGGATCCAAATCATACTGTGCAAGCAGCATATAACTAATCTTGGGTTGGTTAATGGAAACGGATGTATATCAGGAATGTTTCAAACAGAAAAGTTTCAGCATGTCAAACGGTTACATAACCACTGTCAGCTACCTGATTTCATGTATGTTACTTAAACATCTGGCTGTTTCATCATTATGGGCCAAATGCAAATCTTGACAGCAAAATCAATATCTGCAAAGTCATTTAAGGTGTTGAAGGTGTATAAGAACAACGCTGTCAGCAGGAATTAGAAAAAAATTCATTGCTCTATTAAATCGGACATACTGAACATACTTGGTAAATAAATGGAAGAAAAATGATTTAATTTGACTATTTGATGGATTACTCCGGCGGTAATTTTGTTTATTGAATACAATTTATTCCTTTACTAACCGTGAAGTAAATGAACGTCTTTCGAGATCATATGAACGAATAAGTGAGTCACAATTGAAATTCAACCTCCTTGCAACTGTGCTGTTGAAAAGGCTATTATAATAGTTCCGTCACCTGTGAATAAGAGCCTCACATCATCTCAGCAGCGGTGTCAAATTTCGCTTGAATCCTGGTCGTTTTCCTTTTGCTGCATCTGGTTTCCAGTTTGATTAAAGATTTGTGGTAGAAAAGCAAATAGCTGTACAAACACATCGGATAGGGATGTAGAATTGCAATGAATCTTACTGTTATATTTCAATACTGGGGTTTAGAAGGAATGAATTAATTTGGAAATCGGTTGGTTGGAAATGTGTTTGGGGGGGTGGTTTTTACAAATGCATTCGTGTAGTAAGACGGTGAATCAACTATCGTTCAGTCATCAATCAATATTTATTAAGGATGCATAACGTCGATAAGGTTCACTGTGCAAACTGTGTGACCTTCATTCATTCAGTGAATAAACCAGTTCATTTACAATTTGGCCCGCAAATGCTATAGCGCAGAGAGCACTGATGTTTCTCATCAAACTTATTATATAAGAACCAGCAAAATCATCATTTACATAAATTTACATCACAAAAACCCAAATCGGTTCCGTGCTGTTTATTCTTATCAAAACAATACAACACAATGAGGATCTGCATCTAATTAAAAAGCTGAATAATGCTAAGCATGATGTGAACGTTTTCGCCACTTATGAGAAAGACTGGCAAGATAAACCTGTTCATTCGCACATGCCCATAGATGAGTTATACTTATGAGCATGAACAAAAGTCCTCATTAGAGAACTCAAAACGTAGAAACTTTTATGGTAGAGAAAGCAGTAGGCCTAAAAATAACAATATGATGACGATGTATATGAAGTATAAATATAAAATCTCTTAAAAGTCCTATAGGGACAGTCACATACCGCATGGTTCATCATATGCTCAACGAGTATAGTATTTGAAACCACAACAGATTCCAAACGTTTAATCTGTTCAGGCAAAATGTTCCAAGGGAAAGAAATTCTTACAGAACAGAAATTTCGTGTACTTTGTAAGGTAATTGAACTTTAGCAAGTGTTTAAAGGGACGGTTTTGAGGATGCCTGAATTTGAATGCCAACAGGAAGTCATTCCGTATCCGTCGATTTAATTTTAACATTTGCTCCTCGAAAGGCAAATTTGAGAAACGGGAGACCAACATTGTCGCACTAAGATATATCCTGCCAAGTAGTTCGATATCCTTCGTCAGCCATTGTGTCCAGGCATGGGTGGAATATACCGTAACAGTTAGTAAATAAGTATTAATTAACCGGGGTTAGGGTTAGTGCGTGAAAATCCTGAATATGATTTATCAGAACATTTAAGATACGGTGGGCTTTGTTGTACAATCTGGCAACAATATCCAGGCTTAAGTTTAAACGACATCCAGATACCGAGACCTTTTTCTGCGGTTATCCAGACATGATCTTGCTGATATGTGTGATGCAGAGATTTTCCAAGCCGCAGCATCTTACATTTCGCAGAGTTTAATGGTAACTTATTTGTCGAGGACCAACGAAATAAGGTGCACAGATCGCGTTGTAATACCATAAAGTAGTTAACAGACATGACTCGTTTCCATATTTTAATATAATCGGCAAACAGTATAAAGTTGCATCCGATATACTCTACTATATCTTCCATATACACCACGAATTAAAGAGGTCTAAGCATCTTGCCTTGCGGAACTGTAATTGTGACGTCTATGTTACTAGAAAAAGTGCTCTCAACGCGAACTTGGACGTGCCTATCAGTAAGATAGTCCGTTATTAAATTCACTAATATTCCCAGTATACGATAAGCTTCAAGATTTATTATTAGAATGGTTAAATATATCGAAAGTTTGGAAATATCAAAGCAGCAATCATGTACATCATGATCAACGTCCAGTAGCTTGCCACAATCCTCGGACGTTGTAAGAATGCTAGATAAACTGCATCGATTTCTCCGGAAACCGTATTGTGCTGCAGTGAAAATATTTTGGTTTTCAAAATGTTCCCTTATGCGCGCAGTCACAATGCTTTCAGATAATTTAGAGATCACCGGAAGTAGCGTTACCGGTGTATAGTTTGCTGAGTTTGAAGGTCTACTGCCTTTAAAATAGGAGTTATAATCACTGATTTCCTTTGCGCTGGAATGTTTCCTTCACATAGGCTGAGATTGAATAAGTGCGTGTATGTAGCATTTAAAGCAATGTGACACCTGCAAAGTATAACGAAGGTAATTTTGTCTGCACCAGGGGACTTCTCTTCGCTAAGTTGACGAACTTCCTACCCAACTATGTATTCATTGAGAGCCATTTCACTTAATAATTCCAAATAAGGCGAATTAATGAAACTTACTTGTTATTAAATTATACATTCTGTCTCTGTGTGTCACATGCTCACATTACGTATGCCAAATATGCGCTGTGATATACTTTCAAGGTCGACGTTGACAGAATAAGTTAAACTATAACAACAACGTACCAACATAAATGTAAATTCGCGTTTTATTAATTCCGAGAATTTTTCTTCATTTGTAATGGGTGAGCAAACTATTTGCTTCCAGGTTAGTTGATGATATTGCTGAGTATTCCAATGCTGGCATGATGAAAACTTCCGCACACCAGCATTTCATTCGATAGTCAGTCTACCAAGTGAGAAACATTATTGATGCGTTCTACTATTTTTGTCTGTTCCTTGTATACCTGAATTATTTAACGCTTTTATTATTTTATGAGTTTCATATTACTCACATTAAAAAACAATAGTTTGACACGCATTTCCAATTTTAAATGACGTGTAATTTATCTAGGTTTATTTGCGTTTAATTGATCCAATAGTCATTCAAATTACATGATGAGATACATTTTTTCGCTAGCAACGCTGCACTAAACTTCTCAGCTTCGATGCAAGCCGATTTTGCTGGGTTTTCATGATGAGCAGATGTGTAACTACAAACAGCATCTGTGTCTAAAGGGATAGGAAAGACTGTTTTTCTTATTATAGAGTTATGTCGAATTTTCTGTGTCATTTCGAATTTTAGCCGAAATCTGTTATAGCTGAAATGTGACGCTTTCTTTCTTTTACAAGTGTAACCTACGAAATTTTTCAAACACATTTCAATGACTTGATCATTACAGTTTATGTTCACATTTCATGTACAAACACTTCCCAAATTTTCAAATTTTAGCCTTCGTCATTGTGTCCTAGATAGTAAGTGAATGAAATCTCACGTCAGAATTAGTAATCAATGTTCGATAAATTTCATACAACAAATTAT
>JACCGJ010007209.1:0-33864 GCA_013407085.1 Atriophallophorus winterbourni
ACATCGACAGGCAATCCACGTCCCTTTGTACCAAAGGATTACAGACGACGGATTTTCGAGCACCTGCACGGAATATCCCACCCGAGCAAACGCGCAACCACTAAACTCATCACAGACCGCTATGTTTGGCATGGCATGCGGAACGACATTCGTTGTTGGGCACAACAGTGTCTTGCCTGCTGACGTAGTAAGGTACATCGCCATACCCGCTCTATTCCTGGAAAATTCCCACTTCCAGATGGACGCTTTCGGCATGTACATATTGATCTTGTTTGACCATTACCCTCATCCCGTGGGTGCACTCATCTTTTGACGTGCATCGATAGATTCACACGCTGGCCCCAAGCGTGCCCACTAGTGGATACATCCGCGGAAACCGTAGCTCGCTCCTTCGTCTCTGGTTGGATCGCGAATTACGGTGTCCCGTCCCAGATCACAACAGACCGCGGAGCCCAGTTCACGTCCCACCTCTTCGCAGAACTGAATCGTCTACTGGCATGCGAACATCTTCGGACGACGGCTTACCATCCAGCCGCGAATGTCCTCGTTGAACGATTTCATCGTCAATTGAAGGCTGCGCTCGTCGCCACCGAATTTAGCGCATCCTTGGTTGACAAACTGCCACTGGTTCTGCTCGGCATTCGCAATACCGCAAAAGAGGACATCGGTTGCACATCAGCCGACATGGTTTACGGAACAACTCTGCGACTCCCCGCCGAACTGCTGACGGACTCCACACCCTTGACTGCGATTGAAATAGCTCCGTATGTCTCCCGGTTCCGAGCCTTCATGCGAGAAATACGTGCTCCGCCTACCCGTGCAACTTCTCGTACAAGTCACGTCGGCAATTATCTTCTGTCGTGCCCGTACGTATTCGCGCGCGTAGACCGTATAAAACGGCCCCTTGAAGCACCATACGACGGCCCATTCAAAGTCATCTCCCGCAGTGCCAAGCACTTCGTCATTGAACGCAACGGCCGCCCGGATTCAGTCATCATCGACCGATTGAAGCCCGCTTACATGGAATCGAATACAGACCGAGGACCCCCTACTACTGTGACTATTCCTTCACAGCCAGTCCCCTTTGTTTCTTTTCCCTCGTCTCCCGTTTTGTCGACTCCAGATACGCAGCCGATGCGCGATTACTTGAGCATTTCACCCCCGTCCACGCCAGCAACACAACCCATGATGGAAACCCCGCTGCATTCACAGACAGCGGTGACAACCGACGACACGGACACCCCGCGCACACGCACTGCCGTACCGTGGCAAGACCCCGTCGGAACACCGTAGATGGATGTCTAGCATGGCTGAACAGCCACCGCTCTAGGGGGGAGTTATGTAGTAATTATTCCCAATTGATATAATTCCTTAATAATTCCAAAAGTAAGTTTATTTCCATAAAAGTTTTCCATCATGATGTCGTGTGTCGTTTCGTTTAAATCAACTGAACACACACTTGCGCTTCCTACAGCGTGAACGTCTGATAACTTGTCTGGTGCCGAACCACTAATTAATTGTTTCAGATTACTGACCCAGAATATTTCTTCCCTTTCCGGTAATTCACTGCTTGTTCCATCTACGACGAGCAATTATCCCGCTGAAGAAATAACACGGGTCAAATACATTGTTAGCAATAATCCGAGTGGACCACACAAGGATTTCGTAAGTCTGTTGTTGACATAGTGTATTCTTCTCTTGCATAAATATAATTATATATATTTATACATAATTTCATACGCTTATAATAATTCACAACACTTATAACAATTCTCATTAACGTAACGCTCGGCTTATCCGCTACAGATCTAAGCTTAACTTGGTGCTCTGTGATGATTCTGGATAAAAGAAAGAGATTGAGGCGAATTCTGCGTAACCATAGCAGGTCAATGTCTAGTAGATTGCATCTTACTTTATAAGATGAAGGATTAGAGTAGCCTAACATGATTTTGCTAATTCTACGTTGAAGGCTTTTTAAGAGAATACAGTCACGCCTAGCGATGTGAGAGTAGGCTATATTACAGTAGTCAATAAGTGGTAATACTTTCATTTTATATAGACTTAGTCTACTTTCACGAAGGAGGAATTTTTGATTTATCAAACCAAAATTCTGTCTAGCTCTTGCTATGAGAAATCTTACATGTTCGTTGAAATTGAGAGATGAAGAATATCTAAATCCTAAGTCTTTGATTTCGTTAGAAGGTGCGAGTGGTGTATTGTTGAGAATAATACTACCAGGGGGTATTGAGCAGCGTATACCCATGAATTGCGTCTTCAGAGCTGAGAATTCTAAACCCCATTGTGAGCCCCAACTTGAAAGGGTTGAAAGATCGTCGTTGAGAGAGTCTATATCCTGTGATACCTCTATGGCTGGAAAAGCTAAAACAAGTTTAATATCATCCGCAAAGATAAAAAGCTTTGAGTTTTTTACGAAATCTTGCACATCATTAATATATATAAGAAAAAGGAGAGGACCTAGTACGCTACCCTGAATGACTCCACTTAGTATAGCCGTAATGTCACTCCATCAAGAAAGTTCATAAGATTTCTTAGGCAGGAACTACCTTTATAGAATCAGTGTTAAGCATCGCATAGTAAGAAATCACCTACCAAATGTTTATATATCTGGTGCTGAGTGTTTTTTGAAGCACTTGCAAAGAATGCTCAAACATGCCAAAAAGTGTCCCAATTCGGATATACGCAACTATAGGCCAGTAAACCGGACTAGCATTCTACTACCGCCGCTCTTTTCCAATCATCCGGTAGTATATTCTGGAGTATGGCACCTGAAAAAGATTGCTGATTGCGAGGTTAATTATATTTGCGAGCGGTTGAATAAGAACCGAATGCATACCGTCCGGGCCAGCCGACTTAGTTTTATCCAGCTGAGATAGAACTGTGGTGACCGTTTCCTGATTAACCTCAACAGAACTAAAAAGAGGTGCACTGCACTCGTTCGTTTCTGAACTGTTACCTGAATCACGCAGATGAACACTGCAGAAGAATGTATGCAACGCATCAAGTTTTTCCTGTGCAGTTGAAGTCGTGTTGCCATCATCCAGCACTAATTTACCTATTTATTCTCTTAAAGATCGTTCGGATTAAACACCGCTTTGGCTAAACGTACTCTAGTTTTGTATTTAGATAATTGTCTTCACTATTACCAAGTTGTGAGCGTTTATCTTATTAACCTGTAAAACATGACATCCATTGAAATTAATAAGACAGTTATTGTAAAATCGGTGGTACCACCTCAACTTCGTCACCTAAACATCTTCTTCCTAATAGAACCATTGGGAGCCATTCTCGTGTAAGCTTCATTTCTGATTTCTCTGAAACAATGAATCTACCAAGAAAGGAATTCTGAGGGAAGGTAACCAGGTCTCCTTACCATGGTCCACCAAACTGAAAAGAGTAAAAAATGCCTTGAACATCACCTCTGGTGATAACGACAAAAACGCGCTCAAAAGTGGATATAGATAAGATGGTTAAACTGAATAACCACGCGAAATTTACTCAAGATATTCAAAATCAAGATCTCGCTAATCATTGTGATTTTCCGAAAACGAAAAAATGATAATAGATTCTTTTTCTGCGTTTCTTGTAACGCAAGTCATCGTGGACATAAACTTGGTGATAAACACGGTAGAAAATCGCCCAAGTCAATGGTTCATAATAAAAACAGTTACCATGAAAGCAACTGAGATTCCCTTAAGTAAGCTAGTTATGCGTCCATATCTCCACTCACGGACCAGCATGGCGATAATGTCACCAAACTGCATAATCTCGAACCTCTACTGAAAACTGGTACGCACACCTGCTTGCATAAGTCCTGAAGATTTTACCGTATTCGAATTGTGCATCCGATCAATGGAATCACACACAAACTCTTCAACCTAAACATTTCGATAAACTATCTGCGGCTTTATTGATCAAGCACCACAACACGCAACCATGATCATTGTTTGTACAAATGTGCTAAAAGGTTTATCTACTTGATTATAAACGCGCATGCAATATGACATACAGCACTGGCGAGCTCTTTGTTAAATAATGCTACATGATGTCAACATGGTTTCTTTAGTACGTCATTCTACTCGCCCGAACTCGTCTCACGTTTACCACTCATCGTCTACTCTTAATCTGAAGGGATCCCGGGAATTATTAGGCCCATGAATATCTGCTGGTGGTACCCCGTTTCCTCACACACTGTAAAAAGTATTTTTATTCTTCGAGCATATCAAAGATTCTATCTGGCCTGCCCTACCATCTTGAGATATCTTACTTGGATGCATCTACTACCTAACAGCTACGACTTCATCATCACTTCAAGGCTCGATCGGTTGCTTCATGAAATCTCTCTCCAACCTTTCCGCGATAAAATGATTGCAGCAGAATTTGTCATTCCTACACTTAACTAGGTAGAAATTACCTATACGAGCCTTAATTCTTTTTCCAATACCACCAAACTATTGGGCTATACACAGTTTGTTTGAGGTGGTAAACTGAGTTACCGTCAGTAGACGCTGACATGATTTCTACACACTCTAATCTGTATAAAGGCTGACAGGCTGATGCAACCAATAGGAATTCAACCAATCAAAATAATCTGTATGAAGGCTGACAGTAGTTTTGGCTGATGCAACCAATAAGAATTCAACCAATCAAAATAACCTGACGGACAACCTGTGTGATGGCTAACATTAGTTTTCGATGTTGTCCACCCTCTAATTTGACTTTATTAAGTGAAAAAACATTTTGGGATGTGACTACTCACAAAGTGAAAGGAATTGATCTAAAAACGGTGTTCAATCAAGGAATCACTGTGAACCACAAAGCTTATTATAGAGGAATAGTGGTGAAAACAATTGTTTTGTGATTGAAATCAACGGTAACGCTATGCAGATGTAATTTAGTTGAAACGATTGTTGTGATGTTGTTTATGATGCTCATTGAAATTGGCATTTAACCGAATAAACAGTGTTTCGATTTATGTTTGTCTAGAGTGTGATATGTTTAGCGAACAGTGAGTTTTATTCATGATTATAGCTTTATAGCCAAAGTAATGTGTTGCTCATATACCCGCACTTGCACGTCACTAACGGTTTCTTCCTGTTTGCCTTCATCAGGTTGAGACAGTAAGATTAGTTGCAATAAGCCTCGAAACAGTTGACAATTGGTACACAAAGTTATACTTGAATGGCACTGTTATGCTAAATCAACGCTAAATTAAACTACGAATAATACGCCTCCAACTAAAATGATATCGGGAACAGAAACCCTTACCACGCAAATCGTATGAACTCGCTGACCAAAAATACGTATCCTTTTTCAATATAGACCATCTTCGTCAAATATTAGATAGTGTAGCGTTCATTACGTCGAGAAATTCACGGTCTAGACCAGTTGACGCTACCAGTTTATGAGATATCTAGTTTCTCTGAAAACAATACGAATCGATCAAAATCAATTCTCAAACAAACGGGAAAAAACGCATGAAATCTAGTGCTCAAAATCCATTTCGATAATTAGACGGATGTACCTAAGCACTGGCTGAATAAAAGATGTCAATTAACCTTTCAGGTGTAATAACATAAAGCATATAAACCAGTACATTGCTTTTCTGTTATCTCGGTCAGGATAACCTGAGATTCGCACAGCCCACCCACATGATTTTTCAGATAATAGCCGTTAAAAATACCACGTATAGGTTGAATCACCAGAAGATTTATAAAAAGAAATGGGCAGTAAGATTGCATCGTGGTCTCTACGTGACAAACAACTATGTAAAATGGTATGTACAGTCAAGAAGTCATGCAATTTAAATTTATATGGTCACATGTGATGTAATAAAATGCTGTTGCAACCTTTTGTAATGAGTTAGACACTTTGTGATTCAGTGTTTGAACATCGTGATTCGTTGTACGAAGGCTATGTTTTTCAGTGGCATTCAAGTATAACTTTGTTTACCACTTATCCACTGTGTCAAGGCTCACTGAACCTAATCATATTGTCTCCACCTAATGACGGCAAACAACCAAAAACCGGTAGTGGTGTGTAAGAGCGGGGGATGTGAGCAACACATTATAATGATTATTACTTTTTCATTGATGTTTTCAATTTAAATTAATCAAAATATCCATTTGCGTGCTTTTCCGTCACAAAACAGCCCACGACCGGTTTTGTGCTGTTTGCACTCATCAGGTAGGGACGGTAAGATCAGGAACCGCATGCGCTTGTAACAGTGGAGGAATGGTAAACAAGGAGCGCTTGTATGCCACTGTTGGATAAGGCTGGTACGACCACATTCGTTAGAAAATTCATACAAAAGTATACAAGCGCATCTCGCGAACGATTTTTCCACTGTTTACTTACGTGTTGCGTGCAAATAGCACGAAACCGGTGGTGGGGTGCGTGTTGTAAATGCATACAAAGACGGATTTTTGTTCATGACCATGAGTTTAACCCCATCTACATGCATATGAATACTAGTGATTGAACACGTTGGTCATGCCAACCTATCCAACAGTGGCTTACAAGCACAACTTGTTTATGGTCACTTTTGTTATTTTTCTAGCGGGTTCAGGATTCCGATATAAGCAAAAGTGCGAAGCTTCAAAGCCAGAGCAGAGTTGGTGAACGCAGGGTGTTGCAAGATGTTCAGCTTAGACATTCCTAAAGCTAAAGCGGAACGTGGCAGAGGCTCGCTATTCCCTTCCCCACACTGCCGTATGCAACAAGGAAGGCGATCTAATTTATAGTGCATGACAGCCAATGCACTACGGCGTCGGTTTTGGTGGGCATGATCATGAGCATATTGCACAAAAGGTTCAAAGAGTTAAGTCTAAAACGGTGGTAGCGAATGAGGTATTCGGTGGAGAAATTCACATTACAAGGACACAACTGAAAACGCTACACACAGACGTATCAAAATTTCTTTTAGAAAATAGATCTAAATAAGCGATCGCAGCCGTCTCAATTACATAAATCACGTGGACGAATGTAAACGGAGTGATGAAAGTCTCCGAGAAAGCTTCAAGAAAACGTAGAATGCAAGCACAGCCGAGCCAGTATAAGCGATCTGTAAAGGTGGAAAAATTCGGAAGGTTATAAACTCGAAGCAAGGAGTGAGGAATAGAATGTGTACAAGGTCGCGACAAATTGCTAATTTTACCATCACGAACACATAGAAACAGGGTTGCGTTGTTTGTGCTAATCAGCTAGGGAGTGAAAACAGGTCAGATGAACGTTGAAACAGTGGGGCGAGCGTTCCATAGTGCCAGAAACCTTCGGCAAACATTTTAACGGAGCCACTACGGATCCCAAAATACAAACCAATGCTGACAACGAAAATCTAAAATCGTTTCACATCCATTTGGTCTTACGAAACTTTTTAAGCAACGCGGTAAGAACAAACAAGCGGAAAATGTGAACGTTGCAAAAATAGACAGAAATAGTCAGCACATATCCAAACACCAAACAATGAAGCCATCGATCTGGAGAACATTACCAAAGAGCACACACAATAACAAATGCTGCAGACTAACCGGGCCGAAAGATGGAAATGATAAAGTTCAGTCTTGTCAGTGACACCATTTGTAACCGAGCCACACACGTATTCGTCTCATACAGAGTGACCTGTGATTCGTATATATTTTTTTAAAAGCTGCTCGCGGTCTCAATCACAATCAACCCATGGAGCAAATATCGAAGCATTACATTTACGAATATGTCCCAAAGTTCAAGCACCAATAACCGGGACAAATAAGTGATACAATACAAATTGAGCCTGTAAGCCACCGTTAGATAAGCTTAGCACGACCACCTGTTCAAGCATGTGCCTAAAGGCGTACTGCCCCAACCTGATGAGTGCAAACATGACGAAAGTGGTCGTGGATGTGTGTGTGTGATGGAAATGCGAGCAAAACCGGATCATTGACAAAAAACAAGTTAATGCATTTCTATCTACCAACAGAAGTGTTTCTTAGATGTAGTATGAAAGGCAAAGTGCCGAACAGTCAGAGACTGCACGTGGGCGATATTACTGTCAGGTTGCCCAGGCCTAGACAGATATGAAAAATAGACAATAAAGTTGTTGTTTCTTAGAAATGTGCGAACAGATCGATTGCAGATATTCGGTACAAACAGGTACAAAAGGATCGGAAAATGATTAACAGATGATTATCACGAGCAACACACTGGAACGAAAAATCATCTTTGAAACGATGGCAAAAGAATTCTGCTACACGCCATCGCGAAAAGAATTTAAAAAACTGTCGGTTAAACATTATGGTGCAAGGGTTCAATCGACAAATACATGGATTCGCGTGTAGAATGTTGCACACCGATTTCCCAGTCCTATTACATAAAGATACAAAAAATTGGAAGAAAATAAAGTGCACTTCGCGAAAACCATCAGCTACAAACATGCCTTTCCATATTGGAACTTAGAAATGTGTACTTAGACATAAAATAACTTTCAGAAACACTCCAATTCCACCTTCAAATTCTTCCTCACCAACGAGTGCGGAATACAATTACTGTTGTATAAACACTGCACTTGAGAACATACAACATTAATAAAGTACTCCAATACGATGTCCACAACAAACATCAACTAGACGCGATTCTGATGGTGTGTGCATAGGTCCGCGTAAACTTCAACCCCGAACAAGAGCTGCTACAAGACTGCAAGTCAGTCTAGTTGTCCAGGCAGTCATTCGCTTCAGCCAAGATAAAGTCTACCAAAATTTAGGACAACGCAGCAGTGGTGAACAGCGGCGAACCGACCAGTCACGATATGGCGCAACTCGAGTATCTCACCGCCAAGGATAAAGTAACGGCTGAGAAGTGGATATTGAAATGACTCTATCCTAGGACTGGGCAACCTGACAGTATCTTAGCCCACGTGCAGTCTTTGACTGTGCGGCACTTTACCTGGATCAGGCTTGTGCTTTCCTAACATACCATACTATCCGGCAATCAAACGCTTAAGTGGGCTGGGAAAGGAAAAAAACTCACCCATTTGAAATGTGGTATCTTTGAGAAAAAAGAGGACGCTGGAATAGTTTGTACTGCAGCCGGGAACTCCTCGGTATTCAATCGAAACTCAGTTGGTAAATCAGGGTGTTGGTTGATGGACTCATCTGTGAGCAGAAGTGATTCAAAAGGGCCTGTGTCCACGATTTCAGAGCGCATGAAAAATTTGTCACATTCTATTATGCGAACCAAGATGATGTTTCCAAGGATTCCGGAGACTTTTGGAACAAGAACCTTCGGGTAAACGTGAAATGAAACATGAAGATATCAACACTTATCAGGGACCATTAAATTCAAATTCTTATGTAATGCGTTAGATGCAGGTGTACGTAATTGTGCAGCTAATTCGACTGCTACCAGCAATGAGTTACAATCAAAAATTTGATCATCACTATCAATTTCTAAATTTTGCAACGTTAGAGTAGTCCGGTTCATATGCAGACTCAACTACACTATTTCTAATCCCAAGATTGTACGTAGGTATCAACCATGCACTGAGTATTTCAATCAGCAGGGAAGCATTGCTGTTGGCTTGTTGTCGACGTCGACCATGGATATGCATCACAAGCAACGATATCTCCATGATTCATAGAATTTCGAATGACCTCACTTTAATTTACTTTTGTGCGACTATCTCCTCCTGGAGCACGAGTCGGCTTCATTGACGTCACGGATTGCAGCCACCCACGCTCGGCGGTTAGAAGCGAGATCCGCGCAGATTGTAAGCCAGGTCCGGTCCCACGTGCGCCATCCGTAAACTGATCGTAGACCAAGCAGCTCCACGTCCGATCTCACGGTGGCGAGCCAAGACTTCACTTGTCCTCCGCTATGACAACGCCATTACGCACAGTCCAATTCGGGAGGAATAAACTCTCCCACAGCGCACACAGGCGAACGATGTCGGTTGAACGCTAAAGGGGTGATCTACGATTAGCAGCCGGGAACAGTATCTGCTTTTTCCCAGCCTGCGGATGACGCTTTATACAGTGCCTCCTAATTGAGCGGTCAAGTGCAAGTTATTTTTAACTCGTGGGGAGCAGGAGAGCTTACGCTATCACTATTCAAAGTGATACGTCACACAATGAAAAACAAGTTGTGGTCCCGCTGAAAACTGAAGATGGCGGTCTTATAATTGGAGGTGAAAATACGGCTGTCGTGATTACTGGTATATCTGTGCCTGCGCATATAATCGAAGAGTAAAAAACAAACGGATTATCCGAATACAAGTGCTTGCTTCGGAAATGTTTCAACTTAGTTGATTAATCTTGCGTTGTACAACCACCTCACACGAACTTGTCTCACTGACGACTTCACCGATAAGTCAAGAACTCCCGGGCCATGGTAGTTCACTACTTCCATGCGTACAAACTACAAATAAATGGGACACAGTCATGAAACCAGCCAATCGGGAGAGCGCGACCGAACGTTTGGTAACGGCAACCATGCCCCTCAGTTAGAGCGACAACACCCTAGGAAACAGGAGATGGACAACGTCAGCCGCTATCGAACGATATGCAATTCATCAAGGTCGATCAAACATTGGACCATGAAAATGTACACCCTTATACCGCCAGTGGTTCGCAGCGTGCCACCGCCCCAGCAACATCACTGCAATGAGAATGTTGGTAAAACGTCAAAACACGGATCTCTTTATGCAAGCCATGCACTTCACGTAAGCATGTTTATCAGTGAGTGATTTCATGGTTCGACTAACATATTTTTTTGCCAAGCTGCTATGTCCCATATGATCAACGCCTTTCTCTCCTTTCAGAAACACGACCTAGCACATGAAATGAAATATCATACACCGCGGTTATTTTTCAGAAGATTCAGAATCCTACAATTTCCCAAAGATGCAACTACAGTGTTGTTCAAACTCAAGTAAAACTACTCGATGAGAGCATTTTTGTTTAACACACAATTAACGCGGTGCAGAGAATGCAAAGCTAAAGTTTCCTTGTAACTTTTGACTACAATCTCAAGGACGACACCAAGCTAACCATGGAAACTGAACGCGTAAGCCTGAGGTTACGATAGGGGAATGCGTTTGTGTGTACAATATACTTCTCTTCTGGACATGAACATTCTACCGAAAGAACTTACAACGCTCCTTAGTAATCAGTTAGTCAGTGACCCACATCAAACTATGCACAACGTAGGAGAGCAGAATCATCTATTGCGGTGTCGAGTTGCGTACGAGAGAATATAATCATGAAATTCGATTGGGCAGAACGTACTTGCTCGTATGCTTTGGTATGGCCGACCCAAAACTGTCCGTCTGAGCTGAGTTCAGTCACGAGCACGCGAACCTCAGAACCGCAGCGATTAGCGAAAGGCGTGTAGCTTCGGAACAGAGTGTGAAGCTGTTTGGTACGTTTCTTCACTTCGGCTGTGGTCGCTTTTCTGTGAAAGTCGGCGGGGGTAAGGGTCAAGAGTAAAGACCATATTAGATCAATGAATTACAGAAATGGAGCTTCAACGCCGATCACTTAAAATACTGGTTACACAAATGGTATTCAACAGGTAGAGTTAGTATGACTAGGTTCGGCTGAGATAAAAATAGCCGAACAAAGTCGCAACACGAGTATCTTTTACTATAATGGGCATTTTTACTTAAAAAACCCATTGAATAATGTGAGCGAATTGCATTAAGAGCTACGCCTTAACAGGGTACAGATATATAGACCCGTTTAAGGGTAAGTCTTAAAGTTCTGCTTATTTTAATCGTGGTCGAATCTAAGTTACGTTACTTAAAAACTGGCTATTGGACTTATTGAAATGAATGGGTCAAACAAGTGCTAACCAGAATATTGGACGATCCCGGGATTTAACAAAGCAGTGATGACTTGGTTAGGTGTATACAGTGGTATACAGTGGTAGAGGGACTTCTGACTGTAAATCAATTTTATAACGGTCAAGTAGAAGCGCAGACATTTAACTGTGGAGCTTCGCTCGTAACGTTTATAGTACATGATTTTAACGCTGTGAATTTGCGTCCTAGGTTAACCAAAGTTTGTTTACAATTGAAAGTCCACAAATTCAACGAGAAGTGTTTGACAACCTTAGCGCTCTTTGTTCCTTCGCAAATAAACAAGGGTTTTCACATTATTGTGAGACAATGTTGGGTAAGCTTCAATCAGATGTGTCCACACGCATGCACTTGGGATGTAAACAAGTATGGACAGTAGGATCACGATCCGTATGCCATCAGTCAGTGAATAAATGACAAAATATGTATGAACTTTTAAGCCACTGTTGAATGATGTTGGTAAGACCAAAAGGGCTTGCTATAGAGAGATGAATAAGAATTCAGCGGAAAAGTGTCCCCGCGAATTTTGACGATGGAGTGTTAGCTTAATGTATATCAACACTTACAAAACGGAATCTGTAACTCACAGGTGTGTAAAAGGCCAAGGCACTGAAAAGCAACTCAATCAAGAAAATCTATCTAGCGGTATGCGTTCCAATGAAGCTTGGAGACCGATAAGGCATACAATTACCATGGAAGCATTGATAATTTTTTTTAATATCAAAAGAACAATCGATTAAACGTCATTAAAATCAGTGAAATTACATCCGACCCACTGTATTACGAAAGACGAAATCAGCACATGGGCATAAACTTGCACGTTGGTCAAGAGCGCATTCCCGTAGAGGAAAATAACCAGATCGTGTTTGCAGAACCTGAATAGGATGTCTCGAATATAATGATTTTTTTCTTTTTGCACAACCTTTAAATTAGTCGTGCTTAAAATGAAATTTTCCACACATTTTTTTATTTTTTGTTATCAAGTGATCCTTTTGTTGTTAAAGTTTACTAACATGTTTCTATGTAAACCAAGGAGATTCTACGCCCGAGAACGCTTTCCATTTTTAAACATGGAATTTTCGCTGCGCCGGTTGGATAAAATTCAAATGAATACTAAAGAAGCATGATTGGGAGAATGTTACACAGGCTGACATTTTGTCAATTACCATCACAACGCTTGATGTTGCTGGTAGACGAAACTGAGGCCGTTTGGATATGAAAAGTTGACTGGCAATCCAAAGATTTCCATAAAACTATAAAGTTCATCTTCTGTTCGTCCATTGTATTCTAGAATTTAGTGTATATTAATGAATAATATTTGCTGAAAATTTGTTCAAACAAATAAAGCTCTTTTCTTCTTCTTGACACCGGCTTCAGTAGACTATCACTAAACAGCTGGGTGACCAGCATTTTGCGGAGGACGTCTGTCTTTATTTGCATGCGCGTAACATATACGCTCCATGCTCAACGAATCGCTAACCCATTTGGGAGTCGAAGGTTTTATCAAAACGCACGAAACTCCGTATATTCAGAAGCAACGTCAAATGCGTGCTACTCTATGGATCGAAAACCTGGCGAGTGACAGCAAAGTCTTCTGGCCGCTTGCAATCAGTACACAATAATCGCCTTCGTCGAATTATTGGGGTAAAATGGCCAGAAAAGATAAGGAATCAAGACCTGTGGCAGATTGCTGCTGAGTACCCGATCGCCCAGCAGATCAGTAGAAGAAAGTGGAGATGGGTTGGGCACACCTTGCGAAAACCTTATGATGACATCACGCGTCATGCTCTGATATGGAACCCAATCGGGAAGAGACGGGTCGGACGCCCAAGGCTATCTTGGAAGCGCTCGTGTGAAGAGGAAATCCGCAAGTGTGGACTAAATTGGAACGACATCACACTGACTGCTATGGACAGACCAAACTGGAGACAAGTTGCCGAGGCTCTGTGTTCCTCCAGGAACTCAAGGGATTAAACAGTTAAGCAACCCAAACAACCACTTCGAATACAGGGACAAGAAATACCAGATGTTTCATCTACAAAGAAAGTGTGATCAACAGTCATAGTGGCACAGATAGTGAAGTTAGGCGCCAAATGAACAAGGCGAGTCTCGTATTCAACAACCTACAATTCATTTAGAGCTCAAAAGCCTCCATTCAGTACTGCAAAATCTATATTATCTTCAATCTCAATGCTAAAGGAGACTTGCTGTACAGGACAAACTCATGGAACATAACTAGCGCATTTCCAATAAGTTAGACTTTTGTCAGCAAATGCATGCGTTGCATCATTAACTAGCATGAAATTTCAAACACAAAACAGCCAAACGGAAGCTCTTAAAAACATTGAGTCAGCAGAGGAATTCGCTGGTGTGAATTTGTTGCAAGCCTCCACCGCACCACACAGGATCGTCAAGTCATTAAAGTCAGCAGCCCTTGGACAAAAGTTCAAACGTTATTAACACGCCAAGGGGTCGTTACGTTAGAATACTAAACATCAGTGCGGTTCAGTAACTGGCAGAAAGATTCGATAAATAACAAACAATCACGTGCAATACTTGCCTCGGCATCGTGGCAGCCGGTGTACCAGGGCGAGCGAAAAACTGGTTTATATACAAGACAGGAAACTGGAAATGCTGAACCAATTGCAGTGTTTGCTCAAAGTCCGCTTCGGTCTCGTTGGGGAATCCACAGATGATATCAGTCGCCACGGTCAGTGCACCGCAACCAGAGCCAGTAGCGGAGCTAATTGAGAAGCAAATGTAGAATACATGTGGTATTCGCGTCAAAATCAGCATACGGGTTGAAAGGAATGCTCTGAACGTAAAAACTTACCGCTGTGTTTGCATGTGGTTGGTGAGATGCGTTACAACGTCACAGAATTCTTCAACTGTGTATTCGCGTTTCATGCGATCTAATACAGCATCAGAACCTTGAAAATGAATATATATATATATATATATATATATCGTAAATAAAAGCTGAATGCTTCTCATTCAAGAAGCATCCGTCGTATCATTGACATATCGTACATGGACAAAGTAGCAAATGCTGAAGTGATTTCTAAAACTGGTCTACAGAGCCGGTTCACCATACTACGACAGTGCAACCTACACTGGCTGGGTCATGCATACAAAATGGAGAATGGTCGTATTACAAAATATCTATCCGATAGTGAGTAGTCGACCCTTGGGTAGACCACACACCACATTTGCAAAAGAGATATGAAACCTCTTGACAATGACCCTGCGAGTTGAGAACAACTTGCTCTTGACTGCTCACATTGGAGGCATCTGAACGCTGGGGAAGAGCAGAGACTGCACTCGGCCGCTAATCGTAGATCACGCCGTCAGCTTGCTGTAAGCGCTGCGGATAGATTGTTCCTTCCCAAACGAACTGTTTAGTCGTTCGAAATGTTGTAGGACATGAAGAGATCGTCAGCTCGTGATGTAGAGTCCTAACCTATATGGACCAAAGGAGGCCAACAGCATTATTGTTTCAACGAGGCTGGAAGAAGTGATCCGCGGCTGCCGACTTTAATTTGAATGGTATAACTCGGCATCGCATTCAATGGCGGTCACATTGTAACATGTTCAATTAAACTGCTTTGTTGTCAAGGGCAGAAATAAAGGCCCGAAATGTTGTAAGGGAGTTAAAGACACATGTTTGTTCTCACTGAATGAACGCACGCCCCAAGCAAGCGTTCAGCGCTTTATATCGTGCTTTCTATGTAGATCGAACCACAAACAGTAGGTTGATACCGAGTTTGCCTGACCTCTACCCATAGATGTTCTTGGTAGCACTAGCTTCGTTGGCGCTCAAAGGACACGACCCAAGATAGATCAATGCACCACAACACAAAGCCCAAAACCAACAAACTATGAATATAATCCATTGACATTAAAACTCTTAATTAAGGAGGTTGGCAATTCAGTGATCAGCAGGACTGCTATAAAAAGGAAATCAGCAACATATCAATGTCAGATTAACAAACGATTCCTAAATTACGTTCGAAATGATCAATGCTTAAATCCACAATAATTCTAACTGAAATATATGATCGATTGTGAGCTGACAAGAAGATTTGACAAAATTAAATTACAGCCAAATAAACACCGAAACAAATTTTATACATACCCGACTGTACTGGGATGTGGATGAAGGCATACACTCGAGGATGTGACAAAACCGCAGCAATTTCTTTCAATTGGTCCAAAATGTACGGGGGATTGGTCATTCCTAATCGGAGCATACAACCAGGAGGGATGAGCGGAAGCAGTCCGGAAAGTAAGTCGGTCAGCGTGAGCGAATCCGGGAATCGGGACGACATTGAAGGACACACGTGCGTGGATTCAGCACGAGGCAAATCACGTCCGTAGGCTCCCAAATCCTCGGAGGTGAGCCACAGCTCTTTTACGCCCTCTACAACAAGTTAGAACGTATCACTGGTCGTGTAAAATGTAGATCGAAATCGAAAATACCGAGAAGCTCAGACAGAACGTAAGCATTGCTCCAGGCAAATCAGTGAGAGTAGAGGACATGGCGCAATGCATGACCTAAAATGAAGTAATAGGTGTTCTTTACGGATGCTAGCAGTGTTCGCATTCGTAAAATTTTACCCCAGTTTGGAGTGGACAAAAAGTGTACGTGTTCGTAAACGTCACACAGTTGACAAAGTAGTTAGCGTTTACTACGCAAACGACAGCAAGAACAGTAGCATGCCCATCAAAGACAGCTGTGGTATCGAATAGCATTCACTGTACCGCATAGTCATAGATTGCATAATAACTTTGCTGTGAGACAGTAGTTACCGGATATATACAGCGGCACAGCATACAGTCCAAGTTTCGCTGTCTTCGTTCTTACTTCCGTAACGGTCACGGGAGAAATAAATGCTTGAACCTGGAGGCCAAACTATACCGAATTATTGACGCAACTGCTAAGAAACGTGCGGCAACTCATGGGTTGAATCATCTGTTTTTTAAGTAATAAATTGCTATCTGATGGGAGATTGCACTGGAAAGGGGAAAAATGCATTTATAATGTAGATCGATCTTTAGTGCAGTATTCAAATCTGCGAAATTCTATCATCAGTATTGTCCAAATACAAAAAACTCAGCACCTAGTAGAATATGAACCATGATAGTGATTTGTCTTGTCTCGAAAATTAGACGAGTTAAAAGATTGCAAAGAAGAAAGATTAGTTAGACATTTTGTAGGGTGCCAAGAAAGGTTGGGAATTTTGGTGAAAGGTTATTTTAGACCACGGTAGAGCCATGAACACAAAGTTTACATCAACATCTAAAGGATGTCAGGTAGACCTTAGTGCAGCCAAACGACATCTGCGTTTCGAGGTTCCATCATTCATGATTCAGGCAAAAGCAGCGGTACCAAGCTTCCAAACGAAAGTGATAATTTTCCAAAAAGGGGAACGCCCAGTGTGCATAGCTCAGTCGAGACTGTTTATAAACGAAGAATTACTGGGAATGGAGGACGAAGGTGAGAAAAAGTTTAAATAGCATGACCAGCAGTTACAGGTTTTTGTTTAACAGTTTTGTTGTACGCCGACGCACTACAAAGACTTTTGTTGTGGTAGCAATGAATGTATATGGGCTGAAATGTTTTCAGGTCAACTATACGTCAACCCAAGCGTTTCACAAGAAAGCCTAACTGAAAAGACAGTGAGACGAAAGCTCTTTTACCATATCCCTATCCAGGCTAGTGTGAGAAGCCATGCCAGTATCCCTGAATAGGTCATTTAATTACTACTTTACTACGTTTACAATGTTTTTCTAGCCAGCACCGGCAAATGTTGATTGCTCGGTGTAATCGGAGAAATGTGTTACGGGGCTGACGAAAGATATCAAGCACAACGGCCTGACTATTTTATACGTGGAATCTGAGAACTTAATCATGACAAGAGGCCTGACTAGAACTTATAACATTGTCAATGGGCACATGTATTCTAGAAATCAACTAAGACTATGACATGAGCCACATATACAAGTACAGATGCAGCTCAGGTTGCTAAACATAGTGCAAGACACTCCATTTTAATTTTGAACCCGCCGCTTAATACAACGAACCACGATGTTTTAACACAGAATCACATAGAGATTGCTGGTCAAGGGTTTAAGGCTCTCATGGATAGCAACAGTAAAATGTTGCTCACATCCTACGCACATGGACACACCACAATCGAGTTCTGCCTGTTTGCCGTCATCAGGTGAAAACGGCATCATTAGGTTCAATGAGCCTTGAAACGGTGGAAAAGTGGTAAACAGGTATTGTATCGAGAGCTCGTAGACGGCGTCCTTTGACAGAAATCAAATAATGCAGACCATCCAGACTTGCGATTTTACACATGCTAATGAAAACTAACTGTCCATGGCAACGTCCTCAACCAAATTTGATAAAAAAAGGTTAAACAAATGAAAATTATATGAAGAAAATAACTATGCATCCTTTGATAAGGATATAGAAATGACAAACTTATGAAGCGATACCGTTACATCAGTGGGACATTCCAGGACATCGAACGGAAGTTTGCGGTAAGGGCGCTGGTCACTGTGGTGACTATAAAGCGATCGCACAGGGTTAAGTGATTAGAGCATGTTGTATGTCATATACGTTAATCGCGATGTGTGCATGAAATCACTAGCGTGATCTGTGAAAATTAAAGCACAGTCATAGACTGCAGGTGGGTTAAGGTACTGTCACGTAGCTCGTTTCACGTATCTCGGTAGTTGTATCAATAATTCTGCATCGTTAGATGACGAGGTATCGGCACGCATTCCGCAACCTAGGTCACCTCTGGCGTCAGAAAGGACTATCTCTGTTACTCAAGGGTAGAGTCTATAAAGCGACAGTTCGGGCTGTGTTACTATATGGGTGCGAAACCTGGACCCTACGTAAAGAACACATCCAGCGTCTCCAAGTATTTAACAACCGATGTCTCCGCAACATTCTAGGAGTTAGCTGTTAGAATCGCATACGTACCGATGCTCTCCGAAATAAGTTGTTCGGTAGTAATGTTGATATAGAGAAGCAAATCAACCTGCATAGGTTACGCTGGTTGGGTCACGTTTTACGGCTGCCGGACCACTGACTTCCGAAACGGATTCTTTTTGCGACGCCACATCCTGATTGGCGTAAATCTCAGGGTGGCCCAACCGTCACATGGCATAGGCAGTCAAAAACCCTTACTAGTAACCTTTCCAAAGTCGGCGCAGCGCGTCTTCCAGGCTGGTGTCCCCGCGATCAGATATCGCAGTGGTTAGTTACGCCTCAGGATATGTCCCGAAACCGTGTTCAATGGCGGTCTTGCACTAAGCATATTCTTGGAGTGTTTGCTTAACCTTGTATGTTGTCAAGTGGAGTGACGAAAAAAGCTTATTATGATGCATGACGGTGAAAGCCGTAAGCTCTACTCGTTCACGAAACTTGTTTGAATGTATGTTCCATTCGAGGTGTAGGCACCTCTTCCCAGTTTGTTTGTGCTTACTCATCTATAGAAGCCGCAGCAATTTAAGTCTCACCCTTCTTTTAGGATTTTACTTTTTCATGGTTGTATGGTAGTTAAGCATTCGGTACGTCCTACCGGTGTAATGCTGTCTTTGATAATGATAATGATGACGTTCCCCAGGCCTGGGCAGACATGAGAACGAAAATAGAAATTGTAGTGAGACTCAAGCGTGTTTCTGCCCTACCGATTAGCTACGCAGCACAGAAGCACTGCATGACTGCACATCCGTAGGATAGTGAAAGATTGAGTGCAACAAGCAATATCGAAACACACCAGTGAATGCCTGTTTGGCGCGATTCAGCAACTGCTCGATCGGATAACTCGCCAGAACACCACGCGCGTGTTTGGTTTTGCAATACGTGCATGCGTTCAAGCATCCAGTGCTTACCGCCAAAATTTCGATGAGAGGATTTCGACGAATTTTCGGTAGATCAAGAGGTGCACCTCCAAGACGTCGTGAAAATGAATTCAGACCATTGGGCACAGCCAACTTTTTTTCTAGAAATCGCACCGTGTTACCTGAAATATCGAATATAAAAATGAGGCATAGGGCGGCCAAGCGGTTGAAACTGGGTGAAGCTACAGTCAGTGACGGAGTTTCAATGGTCGAAATAAAATTTTGTCACAAATATACATATTTGCATGTTTTTGTTATCACCCAGAGCCAGGACTGGTTTCGTGCTATTTGTACACATCATGAATGTATGTATGTATCAAAGCACAAGCCTGATCCGCGCAAAGTGCCGCACAGTCATAGATTGCACACGGGCTAAGATACAGTCAGGTTGCCCAGGCCTAGATAGACTAGAGAAAAATAGAAATGGATATTGTTATGAGACTCCAGCGTGTTTTAGTATGCAGCTCACTGACAGTGGGCAATCAATTTGGCTCGGTATTGGCTGTACAAAACAGAAGTACCTTACGATTGTACATCCGCGCACACCACGTAAGGATCCAACTGCCAATAAACAATGGATAAAAGATAATAATAATAATAATTATTACACAAGTCTTTACAGACGATGTGCCAACAAGTATACCATGAAGAGGGTACATGATGAAAGAAAAATGTAGGTTCCATGGTTCTTGTTGAAGGCGACATACTACCCGGTTGCCAAGGCCGAAGTAGGGGGTTGGCTTAGGGGACCCCACCCGGAGCCTTTGACTCAAAAGTCTACCCGCAAGGCAGCGGTTTTTTTTTTCTTCACGAGAGCCGGTGACCATTTTGAGGGTTCTTGCGCCTCTCTTGAAGTGCCTCGGCGATTGTTCGAGTACGCCTCTCTAGCCTTTGCACGACCAGGTGCAACCTGCAAGGCAGCAAGGATTTTTCCTCAGGGTTCACTCCCGAAGCCTTTCCCGCAATCGGGTATGCCGCAAGGCAGCGGAGGTTTGGAATAAGGGTTTTCCTTCCCTTAGATGGACTGCCCTCCCAGGCTGACGAGCTCCATCTACCCGGAGCAAACTGGTTTTGAGGCGCCAGTCATCCGCCTTCGCCCCTTCTCCTGTCAGTAGAAGCAGTTCCGCCACGTGCAGGCCAGGATCTGGGCTTCGGTTGTCAGAGGCTGTTTGGGACGCACGCCATATGGGAGCATTTTATAGACAGTGGGAGCTCATCCCCACTGCCGCCCCCGGCTGTGACAACCTTGGAGCCCTGACAACCTTGGAGATAAACAAGGCTCAAACTTTGAGAACACTGTTGCATAAGACGGGCACTACCAACCATGGGTTTAAGCCATCCATATACGTATGTACATGTGAGTAAATAGGTTGGCTTTGTGTGCAGTAAACTTCATGACTGTTCCGTCTGATGCGGGAGCAACAAGTGTTCCATACAATATACGGCTGGTTAGTCTTGTTTGTTTTAGAATGCTTTATCACGCACTTTCACCCAGATTGACGTTGGTCAATACTACTGTACATTGAAGGTTGAAAGGCGAAAATGCAGCGAAGTTGGAAAGCACGCAGTAGTTAAACTAAAAGCATGAATAAGGCCATTTTTAGTGCGAAGAATTATTGGGAGTTGTTACCAGTGTATACCTTAAGCAGCGAAGCCTGGAAGCTTGAATGTGAAGATCAAAGTAGCTTTATTCGCAAACACGAATTTTCAACGATTGAATCGATCAACGACACAAAAATTATAATAAACATCGACGTTGACATGATTATGGCGAACATCTTGTGGGCACCGGGTCTTCAGATCCCGAAAAGCGATGGACTGGCGAACCAGAAAGTGAATTTTCAATTTTTTGCGATTTTTTATCCAGCAATCCAATGTCTTTACGCAGCCACTGTACCCAAGCTATGATCATGAATTCTATCGTCGGATGGATGTAAGTATTTGAAATGCGGGGGAGCATTTTAGGAGAGAACCACCCAAATATTCTCCTCAGCATACCCAAGATACCGCATGACCTGTTGAATACTTTCTGGCAATGACAATTCGGTTTTAGGTTATTAGTAATCCATATACCGAGATCCTTCTCAGCGCTGGTCCAAGTAGTAGCATTTTACACTTACGTATGTAGATAAACATCTGACTTCGTTCAGACCAGTTAAACAGGGCATCCAAATACTCGTGCAGCATCAAACAATCTTCAATCGATCGGATTGGCTTCCATATTTGTATGTCATTAGCAAAAAGTACTATCTTGAATGGTACTATCTGCGCAATATCATTTATGTATAATAAGAAAAGGATAGGCCCGAGCACTCAACCTTGAGGGACGCCGCAGGTGACATTGATGCTTTTTGATAAAACGCTGTCAATGCGGACTCACACATACCGATCGATCAGATAATCCATTATCCACGACAATAAGTTTCCTGTTATCCCATATTGCACTAGATTTGCAGAAGCCGTCTGTGATTGACTTTATCGAATGCCTTTGATACATCAATTTAGCAGGCATGAACGGAGTATCCTAGGTCAAGAGACGTTGTCCAATCGTTCAGAGTGACGAGTGAATTTGAGAGACAACATCTGTTTCGGCGAAACCCATCTTGCGCTGCTGATAAAAGTCCATTAGTTTCAAGGAGACCTACGATACACTCGGCTAGGATGCACGCCATAATTTTCAAGATGTAGGGGAGCAGCTTAACAGGCCTGTAATTTGCTACGTCGGAACGAGAGCCACCCATGTATATTGGTGTTATCACACCAGCATTCCATGCTGACGATGAGCAACCGTCGCGATGACTTCGGTTGAAAATCTCAGCTAGACTGTATGAAACTTGTCTATAACATGCACGAAGAATAGCTGGGGTAATGTTGTCTCCACACGAGGATTTCTTCATAATTAATCGCCGCAGGTGTTGTTTCACAATGATTTGGTCAATTATTGGTTAAATTAGAGGTTCTACTGAGTTTGATAAACCATGATACACTAATTGCTGTTTCGGACAGAACGCTTGGAAGTAAAAACTCACAAGAGCATGAGCGGTCTCTTGAACTGTAGCAGTCATTCCTTGTTCTGTCATGAGCGGAAAAACACCTGGTTTCACTTCGGTTCTTTCATTCACTATATTATACATTAATGTTGGATTATATTCCATTCTTTCCACGATGCGTTGCTCGTACCGTTATTTGTCATGTCGAACAAGGGTGGTCATTTTGTTATATGTTCAGAAAAAATAGAAACCAAGTTGTAGGAGTAACAAGATCACAATGAATAGCAAGAATCGTCTTCTCAGTGAAATCCATTTTCTGGTCCTACTGCGAACAGAGAATCGGAAGGTGCGGACATTTTGGCTGAGAATATATCGAGTTTGATTGGATTTGCATTTGAAGGTAGTTCAACAATGAGTTGTACTGTGTATTTGAGTCACTAAAATTAAGTTGGACTTCGTTTAGTTCATAGAGTGCTTATCAAGGTCTCAAAAAGTCGTCTCGTCGCTGTGTCTCAAAGCACAACAGACATAATCGAACACGAGCACGAATGATCACTTCGCCCCAATGGAGCTTCGTAAGCGATTGTTTCGATAGCCGATGCGTTCGAAGTCAAAACAAGGTCAAGAATAGATGGCCGATCAGCTCTTTTCATTAGTGTATGGTCGAATACGTAGTTGTACAAGGGTACTAGGTCGAATACTTCGCGAAGTTTGTGCTCCACTGAGTTCGTTGGATGTTGGCTTCTTGAGTATAGCCGCAGAAGTCCCCGATGATTAGTATTTGAGCGTGTTGTCGAGCGTTAAGGAGCTGAAGTCTTTCAACTAGCATATCGTTGTGCTCTGCAGTCGATGTTCGTGAGTGGTATATAAGCCAGATTGTACAGCTGTCACCAGATTTCAGGTCAAATGAGCACCACAGCGTGTCAGTGAGTGAAAGATAAATTTGAGATTATATTTATCTTTAGTTGCTTGTGACAATACAACGCAACACCACCTCCAATGCCATCACGGTAACAGCGGATATATCATATTGGGGACAGAAAGTTCACTGTCGGCCATACTTGATTGATACCAAGTTTCAGTCACAGCAATAAGATCAGGGGAATTATCTACACAGATATTAATCAGTTCACCTTGTTGACTAAACATTGAGTATTTCTATAAACACAATTGAACGATACTGCTTTATGCAGTGATGAATCATGTGGTATGTGATAAGGCGTTCAACAATGTGATGTCGGATCCCGCTGAACAGTCAGTGCCTGGGATGATGAAACAAGTGAGCTTTTTATTGGTCGCCGAACGCTTGAATCAATAATCAGGTCAAGGTGTGAATTGCTCGGTCCGACTCGATTTGAGTCGAGCCTAAGACGTTTTTTGATGAATTGATTTCTTCCATTTGGATGGAAACGCTGCTATCCGCTGTCTCCAGACGAGGGAGCGTTTAAATGATGACATTGTGTTTGGGTGGGCTAAGTCTCACATCCTTGGGTAATGCTCGTTTTCCTTTTCTCGCTGGTCAAAAACGTAATCTTCAAAGGTTTCGCTCCATCCCCTTTATATTTTAGCGAAAAAGGAACTCGAAAAGTGTCCACAACAACGGCATTAGAAATATCAAGAAAACACGCAATGTATCGCCACTGCTTGACGCCGTGCTCTACAGTTTCCAGAATAGATGCCCGAGAGGAATTTTCTGGTACACCAAGTAGAACTATACTTCGTGATACCGTTTTTTACCTAGCGTTCAAGCTACCATTCCTTTCTCACCATAATGCATCGGGATATTTGCGGCAGTTTGAGTCGGGATATGTCTTGAGCAGGTACGCATTCAGCAGTACGTTCTCGATATCCGCTTCGCATTTCAGTGTGACATTTAGCAAGCGGGTTTGACCAATATGAGTTGAAGTTGAGTGGCGAGTTAGACGAGTCACTTTGTCAGGGATTACATGTTCAATTTGCATTAGGCGGCAAAGTTGAGACCATTTCTCGAGGTGGTGTTTCTGTTTGCTAGCAAACAGGCTTTCTTCGGGCTCGCTAACGTCTGTAAATATCACGCTAAATACGTATCGGAAAGTCAGACTTTTTAGAATTTAAACCATTTTGGGTTTGACTTTGTGAGTCGGGTACAACAGCTTTGAAGTGCACAACTGAGTTCGACCGTAACAGCACATCCCTGTAAGAATTTCTCACGGTCGTGGTCGTTATAGCTGATTCCAAAATGGAATTAACTCTGTTTTTCCGTTTGGTCCCACCGACAGCCTAAGCCGCAGCCTCCTTCAGTGTTGGTTCCGAAATCGTTGTATTGATAAGATGGTCTACATCAGTGGTCATTTGCGTACTCACATGATTTACCAATATTTCCGCCACACGTCGAAGGCTCAACTGGAAACTGGCCATTCTATTTTCTATTTTGGATTCAAAAGTATCGGCATCTGTCAAGGATTTAGCGCAGCAACGAACACAAGCATAACAGGCGCCTGGAACCTTTTCGTTATTTATTACTGCTATCGAATCAGGAGCTGAAGTACGGTCACATTTACCATGGATCTTACCGATACACAGATGATACGTTATGACTTGACGTGAGTTGGGACTCACCGGTTGTTCACACGCTTTACACGTGACCTCGGGACAATTCTGCGTGTCGAGATTCGTCCTATCATTTTGGGTCGGCCGTGACCATTGTTGCGTTTGGCTGATCCAGGCACAGAAGTCAAGTTGGTTCCATGTCGCTGTCGGGTGAACAAGCCTCGCTGTCACGGGTTGATTGGTTGATTTTGTTGTCTGTGTTGGATATCATGATATGGTGGCACATGTTAGTAGCCTGAAGTGGGCTGTTCGGTTGAGTGATGGGTGTTTGGTCGATGTGGCTGCTTCGGAACTCCTGATTTCGTCATTTAGCCAATAATCCACTATAACTCGTTAACTACACAAGGTAGAACGCAGAATCAGGTATCGGAAGGCGTAGCTCGACGCGATCTTTGCAATAATAGCAAAAACCGTTGAATAGTTAGTAGTGGGAAAAGTTTGCGTGCGTGAAAAAACTGAGATATTTACGTCGAAATGTTAACTTTGCTGTGGATCGGTTGACAAGAAAACGAAAAAATTCCGATAGCTATGAATGAAAGTAACAAATAATTCTTGAAATGGGATAAATCCGAGCAGATTCGTCGAAGATATGACCAGAAGTGTCGGAGCAAAAAAATGCGACCGCACCGCAAAATCTATTGAGCGTGAGAACGACCTGCATGTAATAAGAATCTCATGCAGTGGTCGTGTGCATTATCATACGAAATGACTCAGAGCAATATGTCACATTAAGTCAAGTGTAGACCGAAGAACCAATCAACAGCTCAAACACAACTCAGTCGTGTGATAACCGTAACGTCTTTCTTAATCAGCAGGGGTGGAAACAAAACGTTTAAATGCGTTAGATAGAGTAGAAAAGGAACGAAGATAAAGAGCACAAAATGACGGAAACCGAGCAGTCACGTTATCAGTTTAGTTCAGGATCTACGACAATTTAAAGCCAAGCCACTTGAACTACTGCATCTTTAGATCGCTGAGATATTAAAGGAAGCCCGATATATTCCACGGAGCAGTTTGACATCACTAGCAAACCAAGTTGGAAAGGATCATTAGGGAATATTTTTTAGAGATAAACCGAGTGATGAGGGCCACTGGAGAATATTCGTGATAATTGATTTTAATGCTGGTTGGTCGACGCTACAATGGTGGTCGAGTGCAACGGCAACATGTGTTATTGATTTTGTCAGTTCGCGCACAGGACGGCAGTACATTGGTGTCCTCCAAGCTTGCATACTTGATGTTTCGACATCAAACAAGACGGCATCATCAACGAAGCTTATTCCAAAGTGATTAGGTAGATTTATACAACAAAAACATGACAAGTTCGAATTCTAGTCGGACACGTGAGTTGAAATCGAACAAAACCTACGAAAGTCATCGCCAAATTGATTCAAGGCGAACTACACCGATTAGGCCATGCGTTTTGGAAAAGAAACGTTTACGATGAAATATATCAGCTCGGAGAACATCTGAAAAGTATGGTTTTGATAGCGGATTAACACAGGTAGTAGCTCAATCCACATTCTACGTAAGGGAGAAAAGCAAGAATCGACATGCATAACGTGATGTAACCAAAGATGGCAAAATTGTGACGTACCACGCAAAGTTTCCTCGACTACCTCAACAACACGATCAATTTGTTGCACACCGATGACACTCACGTCCTGCAAAGAAGAATAGGCAACAGCGTGAAACGTGGAAGTAATTTTGGATCTTTGGTGATGGGAGAATTAAGAATCTCGAAGAAAACTACTGCAAGTGTATGATGCAGTCTGGGTAAGGCACTGGTTGGGTGGTTTTACGTCAAGTCGGATAGTAAATACGAAGGCAATTGTAAAATTGAAGAAATGGCAATACAATATTGGTGAAACACAAAGTTATTTGGGTGTAACAGATGATATTTAATCCGATAGTCTGCAAAGTTAATAATTAATATCATCATCAAAGTTATACTTGAATGTAACTGTTGCATAGGGTTAGTACAACGAACCACGATGTTCAAACATATAATCACATAGTGCTTCGTCGTCAAGCACTCAAGGCCCTTAAGGATGACCAAAGTGATGTGTTGCTCACATCCCCCGAAATTACACTCCACTACCAGTTTCTGACCATTTGCCGTCATCAGGTGGAGACAGCAAGATTAGGTTCAGTAGTAAGTGGTAAACAAAGTTATACTTGAATGCAACTGTTACTTTACTTTTACTTTTGTGCGGCTGGCTCCACGGGTGGATTAGCCGGCTTCATTGATGTCTCGGATCGCACCAGCCCACGCACGTCGATCGGAGGCGAGATCGTTGCAGATCGTGATCCAGTCTCGTTCCCACCTGCGAACTCCGTAGACGGTACGCAGACCCATTGAGACATCATCATGAATGCAACTGTTGCATAATGTTGGTACAACGAACCACGATATTCAAACACAGAATCACATAATGATTCGTGATCAAGCACTCAATGCACTTATGGAAACTAGCCAGAAACCGGTAGTGGAGTGTAATTTCGGGGGATGTGAGCAACACATCACTTTGATATCATCATCATTATCATCAGAGACAGTATAACAAGGATGCTTGACTACTGGACAATTATAATGGAATCCACCACTGGCTGAGGGGATAAATCAATGTATATATGATTAAAGAAAAACTTAAACGAACTGAGGTGAAGCGCTCTCGAGTTTGACATATGTAAACAAAAATCGGGTTGTGTGCTTGAGTACAGCGACGCTAGTAAGAAGGCTTCATTTTCGAAATCCGAAGTTAGCTGGGTACCTTAACGTGTGCATGTTGATTTGCGACTCCGTACCAAGAACATAACTGGGTAACTCATTGAATGAAAAAGCACCCGTTTTCTATACGCGGTATAAATTGCAGGCTATGAAAAATGAGACCATCTGATAAAAGATTCATTTACTCATGTTAAAAGTATAAATGGGGTCATCACCATACGACCACTCACTCTTAGATAGTCAGTATTCGGTCGACCTTGAGGAACACAACCAGCAACAACGACACGTTTTCCCATTTTCAATCCAGCCAGTACAGCATTTCGAAAATGGTCTTCAGCGGGTCCTTTCACGGTGCAACTATTTAAAAGCCACAAATCTGCTTCTTGCTTAGCTACCGTATCATCGGTTGAGTCGGTGAAACTATCGGATGAGCAGCCTTTGTCCGAACAGTCACAGGAATCGCCGCAGGCATTTCCGTTTGGAAGATCATCCAACTTTTTTGCCCCACCCAGTTTGACTCGATACCCATGTCGCGAGAGTAGACCGGCCATGTATTCACTATCACTGGTGTTGTGTGTGCAGCCCCAAGTCTGGACGAAAACTTTGTAAAACGCTGCGGAAAAACAAAGACAATGAGAGAGTGTTGATATTTGCCGAAGATGGAAACAGAGCGAAATGCTGCACATATTAGGAGAATGCGCAAGATGCTGCGAACTTGGTGCCACAGTGATTGCTTATTCTCTGTTGATACCCGTTTCACGTTTGCTGCCATGAGTATGGAGTGTGGCTGAAAACGGGCTGTTTTTATAGATAACTTGTGGGCTTAAATCGGTGCGGATGATGGGCTGTGCAACTCGTTCACAGCACGTCTGGAAGGTGACACCATTTAAACGCAACAAGCTCGCAGAGCGATTTAACCGCGGATGATAGCGAAGGACAACTAATTTGAAAGTTGTCCATATGAGTTCCGATATTATGATAAAAAATCCTTTATATATACCAATGACATTTTATTTGTAGTTTATTTTTGGAGAAAAAGCACTTTTCGTAAACGGGAACATCAAATGTTGCATGCATGTATGAAATCACAAGTCTGATCTAGACAAAGTGCCGCACAGTCAAAGACTGCACGTGCGATATGATATTGTCAGGTCGCCCATGCTTAGACAGATGTGAGAAAAAATGGAGATGGTGATAAGACGACAGCATATTTCAGCATGACTAATCGACACAGTGGATCTAAGCAGCCGATTAAATCAATGAAAGTGATCAGTTTAAGGAATACAATGGAAGTGAGCATTTCAAAAGCTGGTCATTTCGAATTTCATGTTTCGGCAGTTACTTTAGGGAACTAATAAGATTAATTTAATAGGTTATATAAAAATTAGACAAAATTGTTTCATGTCCCGTTATGGGCTTGAGCAAATTGATAAGAAAGTGGGTTGCTAGTACAGTGGCGAGGAAATCGTGCTATGAAGGATGGCGGTGAAGGGCGCAATGGAAATGTCGTGCTGGTGTCACCATACTCATTCACAAAACCTGGGAAAATACATGTCTTTCTCGAGGTGTATGCAACTCGATCCAGCGAATCTTTGCTTGAACTTCCACAGCATACGCAGCTGTTTATATCCCACTCTATCGCATTTATTAAAAACTCAATCGTGTTGTGGTGGTGTGCAAATTTAACTTGCACACGCAAGGTTGTCCATTATCGCTAGTTGTGTTCAACAATGTCATTGACCTGACAATTAATGCAGCACTGACGCGCTATCAAAGGTTCAAGTTTTAACGGATCTCTGATATAGAATAAGCTCATGATATCGTCATTCTGGGTAAGAATATTAAAACGCTGTACACTCTTTGAGACCACATTGGTCGTTTCGTACAAAAATCGGCCCCGAGATGACCACGTTAGGATATGATCATTTTTCCTGAAAACTCATCCGCAGGCCTGAGATTAGTCTTCAAACTGAAATAAATTTGTAAAAAAGCGATCCGCCGGTGGGCATGGGATATGACCGCACAGGTTAAAGACTATGTATGTATGTATGAAAGCACAAGCCTGCCGCACAGTCAGAGACTGCACGTGGGCTAAGATACCGTCAGGTTGCCCAGGCCTAGACAGATATGAGGGGGGAAATAGAAATGGTAGTGAGACTCCAGTGTGTTTCAGCATGCAGCTCACTGCCGTTGGTCAATCAATTTAGCACGATGTTAGTCGCACAGCCTTTCGAGTTGTTCGACCATCGGTGACTTAGGATAATCTTGGTCGTCCGGTATATTAATTGGGTATATAACACTGCCGTTCGTACGTGATATCGCGGAATAACATCTATCTACGATTACCTCCAACAGCAAAGAATACAATGGTTTGGCCACATGGATTGCTTTCCAATCCGCCGCTCCGCAAACTATTTTTAGGAACATTAGAAAGATATAAACTCTGATTGAACTGGCATTTCCTGAGATGCGTGCGATCAGTAAAGTTAGCTACGTTCACTTGATTTTCGACATTTCTAGTATTCCTTCGAAATCGTTAGGACGTTTTCCACGAAGTTGACAGGTGCGCCATTAACAACAACAATCTGGCAAGCAACCGTAGTTTTACTACTCAAAGACGACTAACGACTGCGATACACCATAACAGTGTGAATTAGGTTGTCATTCAAAACTATTCCGACAACAGATACCTTGGCGTCGGCATTAATGGATATGACTAATTGATATGATTTATGTAAGCCGTGAATAGAACTATGTATGACCGAGGTAGGTATGCAAGCATATATTGTTGTTAACCACATTTGATCGATGTCGACAAGTGCATGATGGTTTCATGCCCCACAACGTTTCGAATAACTAAACATTCCGATTCCGGAGGAACAATCTATCCCAAATCGCTCAAGGCGATAGATAGTGCGTGGTAGATCAATGTCAGTTGCAAGCTGACGGCGTGAAATTACGATGAGCGACCGGGAGCAGTAATTGCTCTTCCCCAGTTGAGACATGACGCATTAAAATGGACCTCTAAAGTGAGCGGTCAAGAGCAAGTTCTTTTCAAATCTTAGAGCAAATATTAGGAGCTTTAATATCTCTTTTGCAAACATCATTTGTACCTCAAGTGCGGTCTGTAAAACGATCGACTTCCTGATTTCAACTCATCATAGAGTAGATCTTTTGAAATACGTCCATCCCACACTTGGTACAAATGACCCAGCTTTAGAAAACACTTCAGCGTGCGTTACTCTGTCCATCAACAATATGATCAAGATACGACGGACAGTAAAGCAAAGCAAGCGAAAAACATCCACTCTACGTTTGTGTCTTGTGTGGATGGTCCAAGTTTCACGGCCGTACATTAAACCATTTAGTCTGCACGCGATGTATACGATCATCTTTGTCTTCACAGCCAACTTACGGTTGCCGCAAACACAATAATTTAAACGGGACAAGACAGCACTGGCTCTGCCAATCCACATATCGATCTCCGCGTATAGCAAGAGGTTATCCGCAATTGTTAAACAAACATGTGTGAAATGATGTACTGGTTCAACTTGACAGCTTTCAACAGTGATTATGGAAGGCGATACAATCCCTTGACTAAGGACTTTGATCTTGCCAAACTGGAAAGAAATAGCGAGGTTGAGCTGTCTTGGACGGCAGTCTATAAGATCAAGCATTTTGAAAAGACCCTCCATGCTAACGTAGTCGCATTCCTTCGTTAAATAAATAAGAACAGTTTATAATGCTTTACGCTGTTCCCGACCGCATATATTACTACTGAAGTTAGCCAAAGAACGGGCTAAAGAGGACTGTCGAACAACGCGGCATTAAGAGCCAAAAAGGGAATTTAGTGCTCACTGTGGTTGCAGAAGGAGCAGGATTCAGAAAGGGACCTTGGGGACCATAATTTTTTGAATAAAACTGAAAATGCGTAATAGAACATTTGTATGTATTGGGAGATCAGTCGTGTGAGCAGAGACATTAGAGCGACCTAGCAAACACTATACCTGTTTACCGAGTGCATTTTGGCGCAAACTACTCGGTTTCCAACTCCCTTGAACGGAAGATGGCTAAATGCTGATCAATACGTGAATCGTTCTTTTCCGTGAAGTGTGGGTGGCAAAATCTAATCATTAAATTTGGAAATAATTGGTTATCATACCGATATCCAATAAAGGTGCGCGGAGTTCGCACTTTATCGCAGAAGAATGTCTCACTATCAGTATCAAATATTGTAAGCACCAATACGCCTTCAAAGATCAACATCGCATAGGGGGACGCACAATCGAGATCAGCAAGCTCGATTCTGGCCTGTTTGAAGCTGTCGAAAACATTTTACTATTCGCCACACGTATTGGCAGCTAAAAGCAACCATCATTTTATCATTCAAACGGGCATACGACCTAGCTCGTATGTAAGTATGACATCACAAGCCTGATCCAAGCAAAGTGCCACACAGTCAGAGACTGTACGTCAGATAAGATAGTGTCAGGTTACCCAGGCCTAAACAGGTATGAAAATGAAAATAGAAATGGCAGCAAAACTCCAGCGTTTCCGAATGCAGCTCACTACCGATGGCAAATTAATATAACACGGTGCAAGCACGGCACAGAAGTACCTGGAGATTGCACATCCGTGCAATGGCTTGTTTTATAGCTTGTTGTACAAAGGTGTTCGTAAACGTATGTTAACAGACTACGTGAACATCTGCACGTCATACTGCTCATGCACCTATGTATATATGAGATCGCAATCCCGAATCCATGCAGCGTAAAAGTCTCATGTGGGGAGGGATGCTGGCAGGTTTCCGAGGTCTAAACAGATATATTATATAAATATGATAGTGAGACTCCAGCTTATTTCCGCATACAGCTCAGTGCTGGTGGCGAATCAATATAGCATGGTTACCTGTAAAGTACAAAATTACACATCTATGCTAACACATCTAGTCTATAAAGTCTATAAAGTGATAGTTCGGGCTGTATTGTTGTATGAGAGCGAAACTTGGACGTCTCAAAGTATTGGACAACCGCATTCTCCGTTGCATTTTCTGAGCTAGCTGTTACTATCGCATATGCAACTATGCTAGCCGTGTTAAGCTCTTCGGTAGTAATATTGATATACAGAAGCTGATCAACATGTAGCTGCATTGGATGAGTCCTATTTTATAGATGTCGGAAGAACAACTTCTAAAGCTGATCCTCTTTGTGATGTTAAATCTCGATTGGCATAGAACTAGTGGTGGCTGAACCGACACGTGGCACATTTAGCTGAAAATCCTAACTAGTAACCTTGCTGAATTCGGCGCAGTCTATCTTCCGGGCAGGATCCTCTTACTTTTGTGCGACTATCTCCTCCTGGAGGATGAGTCGGCTTCAATGAAGATTCTTGGGTATTTAGGTACAAAGCGGCGTCCCCAGCACCACTCGGCGTTTGTTCGAGTCAGTTTCTCTAGTCTTTACACAACCAAGTGCGACCTGCAAGGCAGCAGGGAGTTGCCAGAAAGAGGTGGTGTGCACCAACTAACCGTCTACGAGACTCTGTCTCAGATTTTTCCTCAGGGTTTTCTCCCGAAGCCTTTAACGCGATCGGGTATCCCGCAAGGCAGTGTAGGTTTAAAATCGGGGTTTTACTCCTTTTAGATGAAATGCCATGCCAGGCTAACGAGCTCCGTCCGGGCAGGGTCCTCGCGATCCGATATTGCCGAAAGATATGTCTCCATCATCATAGCATCATCATCGAAGACAAGCAGTACACCGGAGCACGTACGAAGCTTAAACTGCCAT
>JACCGJ010007210.1:0-11351 GCA_013407085.1 Atriophallophorus winterbourni
TTTATGGATGGACTTGAAATTTCTTCAATCGGATAATACGCGCCCGGTTTGTTTTCTCACATGCTTTGTTGGTATGTTTAACTTTGTTAATGATGCTGGTATTGATGAGTACTTTTACCATGATTTTATGCCCCGTTTAAATCTATGTTGACTAATTTTCCAGTCTATTCACTTTAGCAAACAGGTTAGTCATTATCGAGGTATTCAAATGTGCTTTTAAGCACTTCAATGTGGTTCCACCCTATTGTTCATACTGGTTTTAAATTTTTGTGATAAAGCTTTCAGTAAAACCTCTAAGACAATGTCACCGGCATAATCCAGGTCCATAACTGTTCCCGGGAAGAAGCTCAATGCCATTTGTTTACCAAGTACTTTTATCACTTCGGTAGATGTCCTTGATGACGAAGTTAAACAACAGATGTACAACGAAATTCCTTGGCAAAATAAACACTTTCTCAAGCCATCTTTAGTCTAATAAAGTGTGTGCTCATACACAGATGACGAATTAGCCATGCGTGTCAGTGTTCTTGTTGGACTACTGTCATTATTTTGCCCAAAAGATCGTTTTTACTTTTAAAATATCCGTGTGTGTCTGAAAGATATGCATTTTTCATGCTATACGTAGTGCTATGTCTAGTTAGTCAATGGTGACATAATGTAGTAAGGTTTTCAGTATTTCGGGTTAATAACATTTTTTCAGCTTTGGTGCAATAACAGTTTTGTCAGCATTTTCACCTCCATCGAAAAGCAGTTGACTCTGCGTAAGTTGTTCTCCCTAGTCATTCCGGAGAGTTAGTTGGGAATCACATTTTGCAGCTACTGTAATAATTGTTATTACCCGTGTAGTGTGATAGACGCAAACGTTCAGAGAACGAACGAGACAAGGGCCCATTCGGAAGGCTTTACTCTTTTAGAACTGGAGTACAGTAGCTGTAATAGAAAAGGGGAGTCATCATATATGTATACGAAGTAAAGTAAAGTTAATAAATCACAACATTCTCCCTGGCAGCAAAATAAAATCGTATCCGCATTCAAGTGCACACTGCCCCTCGATTTCGAATGGAATATTGATGAAGTCGTTGCTGACTCTTTCATTTCGTATGTTGAACGACTGTTCACTTTTGATTCATTTTCATTAGGGGTAGTTAAAGGGTCATCTTCGACTGCATTGTCATTCTGAGAAATGGTGTCGAACTGGGTTTCAAACCCTTCTTCATCACCATAAGGCAGCAAATATCGCAAGGAGACAGTTTGTTATTTGCCATCACGGAGTCGCACACGCGCACGGATGTGCAATCGTGCAGTACTTTGTACTGTGCGGCTAACAACGTGCTAGATTGATTGGCTGCATGCTGAAACGGGCTGGAGCCTCACTACCATTTCGTGTTCTTTTTCTTCCTCATATCTGTCTAGGCCTAAGCAACCTGACAGTATCTTAGCCCACGTGCAGTCTCTGACTGTGTGGCACTGCCTGGAATAGGCTTGTGCTTTCATATCATACATGTGCATATTGTGGATTACATTACAGCACTTCTGCTTCGTCAACTGCAGGACTGTACTTTAAGGAACAAGCAAACGTTTTCAAATTAACGTTATTTCCAGGTGATAGCCAACTGGCAATGGACGTTGCTGGTACAGCTCGTTGGTTAAAACTTATAAAGCGCTCTTGAGTAGTCATGTTTGTGGCAGTAAAAAACAACGAAGAAACTGAATGCAAAGCCTCGAGAAGTACGAATTCTTAGCTGTAGAGCGGAAAATGCTTGGATTTCAGGCTTTCCAGAGAGGACTTCAGACATTCCACTTGGAGATTATTTACGAAGCACAAGCCTGATAAAGTGCCGCACAGTCAAAGACTGCACGCGGGCTAAGATACTGTCAAGTTGGAGATTATACGGATTTTGTTCTGCTATGTGCCACACCGCAATTGTGTATGAACGATTTGATTTTATTAGACGGAGGCAGAACCACAATCAGAGTGAACGTAAGCGGGAAATCCGAATAACAAAAATATTTGGCAGCGTTCACTACAGTAGCAGAGGAGGCATCAGGACATGAAAAAGTCAAAGGAAATTGCAAACACTCGTCTACTATTGTCAACATGTAAGTATTTCGAGTTTTTAAAAAGATAGATGCTATGATTGAATCAAGTAAACGCCGAGTTAGAAAAAACTGATTTCTTGGAAACTATGCTTTATTTAATTCACAATTGAAGTAGTGTAGCTGCAAAAGAGAGTATAGGATTAAGAGATCAATAATGAACAAAACGCAATCGTGACATTATTCCCCACCGATTTTTAATAAATATACCGTTTTCGTGATTGTATGACGAAATGATGAATTTGATTGGAACGTGTTTTTAAGTACAAAATAGTATGGTGATTTAAAGATCAGATCCGATTGCTGCGCAAATTGTAACGTTGAACTCTTTGTTGATTTTCAATATACTCAGAAAGTTTGCTCTGTGTGGATGGTAAACTAGGTAAAATTGTAGAATCGGAGGCGAGTGTTTCATCAGTTTCTGACTTTTGGAGAGGAGCGGTTGAAGGAGTTTCGGTAATTCCATGGTCTTTTAACAAGGGAGAATAATCTGCTTTATAGCCAGCTGGAGCTATATGACGAAGGGCTACTGTATCTTCCCGACAGTCTGGGCGTATTGTTTAGTTGCATTCTAATAGTTCTACTTCAAAGAGAGAATCTTATTTCGATCCGCGGGGATTCTTTCTAAGAAACACGGGACCCGGTGTAGTGAACCATGTTGGAATGGTAGTACCCGTTGCTGAACGGTGATTGCGGCCATACAGAGCAAAGACCTGATGGAATGTAATGCATCTGGAAGAACAACTTCCCACTGTCCAGTATGAAGGTTACACGTTTTCAAAGCGAGTAAGATGTACTTCCACGGTGTATCCTTGAAACGTTCTACTTGACCGTTTCATTGGGGGTTGTATGGCGTAGTCCGACTGCCAGCGATTCTGTTGTCATGTAGAAATTTTCGAAGTTCCGATCACATGAAAGAAGAACCACATTCAGTGTGGATGTAAGGTATTCCAAAAGTTGTGTAAAGGTAATGGAGACAGTTCTCAATCCTCTGTGTTGTCTTATCAACGCATGGAAATGCTGAAGGGAACCGAGAGTACTCAGCGATAATGGTTAGTAGGTAATGATTTATGGTTGTTCATGGTAATGGTTCTTTGAAACCAAGACTAAATCTTTCGAATGATTGAGTAGCTTTGATTAAATGCGAATTGATTGCTTTGTGAAAATAAAGCTTTACTTCACAACAAATCCGGCAGGATACAATCATTCTTCTGAATTCTTCCAAGGGGTTTGGCGGGTTTCTGGCACGAATAAAGTGCATGAAACGAATTAGACCCGGGTGGCAAAGATACTCGTTAACTTGCTTTAGATCTATGGACGGAAAATAGAACCGCAACTTATGTGTGACAAAGCATCAGTTGCATAGTTTTCTCGTTCTGGTCGGTATAGTATGGTATGAAAGCACAAGCCTGATCTAGGCAAAGTGCCGTACAGTCAGACTGCACGGGGGCTAAGATACTGGAAGGCTGCCCAAGCCTAGACAGATATGAGAAAGAAAATAAAACAAGAAATGGTAGTGAGACTCCAGCCTGTTTCAACATGCAGCCCACTACCTGTGGCCTGTGAAGCTTCAAGGTATGGTATGTGCTTTGCGCCTAACAAGTGTAAAACACTTACCCAGGATTGGAACAGCTCTCTTCCAAACCTAACCATGTGCGATGTCAATCTTAAATTTGTCGACAGCTTTGTTCACCTTGACAGTTGTATCTCTGCTGGCGGTTGTGTCGAAAACGAGATCTCATATCGTGTTTGCAAAGCGGGTGCAGCGTTTGCTTATCTTCTACACTTGTGGCGTCGACGCGATGTTTCACTCCATACTAAAGGCAGTGGTGCGTGCTACACTACTTTATGGCTGCGAAACCTGGTCTATTCGAGCGGCTTTCTGATTTGACACCCGTTGCCTGCGTAGGATTGCTCGCATTCGGTGGCAGCATTGTGTTACAAGTGTAGATGTCTGCAAGCGGGTGGCCGCGGACTGAGAGAAATGCTGATGCTTGCTCGCTTGCGATGGTTAGGACATGTTTTAAGAATGCCTACTCGCCGTTTACCGTACCACGCTTTATTCTCAGAAGCTGGGAGAAACGATCTGGTGGCCAGTCCATGACGTGGCGCGTTGGAATGAAGAAACTCTCTGTAGCGCTAGGCTCAGTTGCGCGTATTCGTTTGCCTGGGTGGGGTCCAAAAGCTCCACCTAATAGTTGGCTGGAAACCTTACGAGATATGGCTGCGAACCGAAGTCAGTGGCGCCAGTGTATTTTATTATGTGTCATAATTTTTTATTCGGTATTATTTTATATCTAAATAAACAAAACAAAATCGCATGCCGCGAAACTACAAAAACATGCTGCTTTTTAGACATTTGCTTTTGCATATTCCACTTGCTTGCTTTCCCCCTTTTCACGCGCTTACTCATCTGCTTTTCCAGCTTCATATTGCTTGGCACTTTGTCTGGCTCCAGACTTGTGCTTCATGATGATGATGATGACCTGTGGCCAATCTATTTAGCACGGTGTTAGCCGCATAGCACAAAGTACTGCACGATTGCACATCCCTCCTGGTCGATATGTTTGTATGTATGAAAGCACAAGCCTGATCCAGGCAAAGTGCGCACAGTCAGAGACTGCATGTGGGCTAAGATACTGTCAGGTTGCCCGGGCCTAGATAGATATGAGGGGGAAATAGAAATGGTAGTGAAACTCCAGCGTGTTTCAGCATGCAGCTCACTACCGTTGGCCAATCAATTTAGCACGATGTTAGCCGCACATCACATAAATGCTGCACGCTTGCACATCCCTCCTGGTCGGTAGATAACATCGTATTGATATCGAGAAAGTTCCAAATGCCATCGATGAATTTCATCATTATTTACTTTTGTTGCGTTGTCTGCTGTCGTCCATAAACGAAACTGAACGCTGGTCGGTAACAAGTTTGAATGAGCCACCGACTAGGTAGTGCTTCCATTTTCGAATGGCTTCGACAATTACGCCAGTCTCTTTCTCTGCCGCTGAATGGTATTGTTCACTAGGACTCAATGTCCGTGAAAATAAAACAGCAGGTATTCCGTTCTGGTTCAATGTAGCAGCGATGGCCACGTCAGATGCGTTCGTTTCGACCAATAAAGTGACGGAAGGGTCAACTGTTACTAGTAAAGCATTTTCTAAACAGAATTATAGACGCTTGTATGATTAATGATCGCATCCAGGAAGAGGAAAAGAATGTTTATTAGCGATCGGATGTATGAGGTCAGAGAAGTGAGGTATCCAATTTAAATAATAAGCGAACATACCAACTGCCCGGTGTTGTGGTTTTAAGGAACGGAATTTCAATCGATTCATGCAATTTGAGGAAGTTAAGTCCCAGCAAAATATCAACACAAATTTGGCATGACTGAAAATTTGAATCGTGGATAAAAAGAAATCTTTGGATTTGACGGAGAGATTGCGCTGATCCTCAGTGATACTTTTGAGTTCGGTATTCGCCAGAGTTATTTTATTCCCATTGACATCTAAATGACTGCGGCACTGCCTCGATAAGGCTTGTGCTTTCATACATACGTACATACCCTCCAACGATTAGTACGGGCAACAAAAGAATTGACATAACTCTGAGAACTGCCGTGTCCACAAGGGCTTACAAAAGCACTCATTGATGGAAACGTTAATCACGGCGTCAGACAGAGAGGAAGTAGCAGCAGAGCAGAATTTACGTACTAATTTCGATTGAATGAATGAATGAATGCACAAGCCTGATCCAGGCAAAGTGCCGTACAGTCAGAGACTGCACATTTCGATTACGCTTAATATTTGACGATAGGTAAAGCTTTTAGAAATTACCTTTCCTCCGACAACCCTTGCATATGGCTCCGCGTGCGGGCATTCGTTCCGCGGGTGCCTAGCGAACCCACAAAAATAAATTTTAGTGGTTCTAATAGCAGCAGAAATAGTTTCACTTCTGATTAGTTATGCTTCAGTTCGGAAATAGCGGTATTGCTTGTTTACCACGGTATACTAATGTACGATCCCGAGTGCTGATAGGCTAATATGAGTGACCTGGCGGTATCAAAAGCCCTCTGAAAGTTCAGTGCAGACTGTTCCAGCAACCTCTGACGAATTTTTTGAGTGGATACCACTGATAAATGCATCACAAATCGCATCGTCTTGGTATTTTTATTTAGGTTGTCAAAGCCGGGGTGGTTTTGGGGATAAGCTCCCAATTCCAAAAATGCTCCAATGGCACGCGTCTCATATAGCCTCTGACAACCAAGTCCAGCTCCTGGCCTGCACGCGTGGTCCTGTGTGACCCGGCGGAACTGCTTCTACTGACAGGAGAAAGGGCGAAGGCGGCTGACTGGCGCCTCAAAACCAGCATGCTTCGGGCAGGTGGAGCTCGTAAGTCCATGAAGGCGGTCCACCTGGGGGAAGGAAAACCCTTATCTCAAACCTCCACTGCCTTGTGGCTACATCCAATCATGGAAAAGGCTTCAGGAGTCAACCTCGAGGAAAAATCCGGAGCCGGAGTCCCGTTAGGCAGTCCGAAGTTGTTTTTTTACAACTTCGCCCTGCCAACTTCTGCGACGGCATCGTTGTCCAAACGTATCAGCCTAGCTGTTCCTTTGGTTCCGATGGTGCCGTGGAGAGGAGCACTTGCTGCATGGGCAACAGCTAGTTCTCCACTTTGAACTGCCCTGGCGTACATCACAACGCACCAATGGAGAGGACACTCCATTCCGCTTCTGCGGATAATAACACGGGAAGCAGCAGATACCGGTTAAAAGCTATGGCTCGATTGGCGTAGAGCTCAGCGCCTGGGGCTGCTTCCGACGGTGGGAGAGACTTTCAGGTCTCATTGGACGGCTACCGCCCGCCTCAAGCTGGGCAGCCCCCAGCCAATATGGTGCCGTCTCGCCACGGTCTGCTATCCTCATTGGGTGCATGGGGATTAGGAATCAACCGACAAGCAGACTGTTATTTCCGCACCAGCGAAACCAACTACTAAAAAAACAAATGTCATTTCTGAAACTGGGAACCTGGAACGTCCGGTCCATGATTCCTGGATTTCATGACGACGTCTCGAATATCAGAGGCGTAAGAAAATCTGCGGTGATTAACAATGAGTTAAAGAGACTAAATGTCGACGTGGCAGCCCTACAAGAGACGCGATTACCAGACACTGGTAAGCTAACAGAAAGAGATTACACTTTTTTGGACAGGAATGGGTTCTTGATGAGCCTCGAACTGCGGGGAAGTTGGGTTTGCCGTTCGAAAAACTAAAAGCAACAGAACCGAGCAGCAGCGGGAGCGAACGGATTTGGACTCTAAATCTAAGGTGTGTTGTAGAACAGAATGAATGAGCAGCCACACGGTTAGAAGACAACGCCTGATTGTAAGGCTTTAATCAACTAGAGAATACGAGTATGAGCTATAACAAAAGGAAAAAGGTTAGATGTGTAATACGATAAAATAAGCGTGTGTACACAATAAAAGGAATGTCAAAACAACACGACATTCACCCCGACCGGGAAGACCGAGTGATATAACGGTTACAGTTTTAGACCTCACGGGATCGAAGATTGTAGGGTCTAACCCTTTTTTGTTGTGAAACAAGGTGTTCTACATTTGGTTGAAGTGTAGTGGTTGGTCCAGAAATGTCTGAAGCGGTAGACTGTATGTCAGGTGTACAAAGGGTATCTGGAGGCGTTTTTGTTGGGTCAGGTGGGTCAGTGTTCAATGGGTTTGGCGACTGATTCATTGGAGCCAGTTGACGGAGAGACAGTCTCCTCGCGACCATCTGGCAAGCGGATATGGGCATACTGAGGATTACTCTCCAGAAGGTCCACCTCTTCCACCAGGGGGTCATACTTGGAGGAACGAACATTTCTGCAATAAAGGACTGGTCCTGGCATCAACAACCAATTAGGAAGACTCGTACCGACGGGAGACTTGCGATTATGCTTGAACATGCGCTCGTGAGGCGTCTCATTTGTAGCAGTGCACAAGAGAGACCGCATGGCGTGTAATGCTTCGGGAAGAACAAGTTCCCACTGCTCTGTCGTCAAACCTCTATCTCGCAAGCATAATGAAACAGTTTTCCATAAGGTACCGTTCAGACGTTCTACCTGCCCATTACCGTGCGGGTTATAACTGGTGGTCCTACTCGTAGCAACTCCTCGAGAATGAAGAAAAGATTTAATGTCACTGGACATGAAGGATGACCCTTGATCTGAGTGTACGTATCCGGGCATACCAAAAATGGAAAAAATTTCGGTGAGTCGGGAAATCACAGTAGAGCTGGTCATGTCAGGACATGGGAAAGCAAAGGGGAATCGAGAAAATTCGTCAATTACTGTAAGTAAATATCGATTCCAAGTAGATGAAGGAATGGGCCCTTTAAAATCGATACTGAGACGTTCAAAAGGATGTGTTGCTTTAATGAGTGGCTCATTGTAAGGACCGAAAAATTTTGGCTTCAACTGAGAACATACAAGGCACTGCCGAATGACAGATTTGACGTCATCAAGAGAGAACGGAAGATTTTTAGATCGGGTGAAATGAAATAAACGTGTGATACCCGGGTGGCACAGTGAGTCATGAATGGACTTTAATTGAGGAAGCGAATGTACATTGGCACAAAATCCACGAGACAAGGCATCAGCTACGGTATTATCAGGACCCGGTCGATACACCACATCATAGGAAAACTGAGAGAGTTCTATACGCCAACGTTGGATTTTGTCGTTCTTGATTTTACTGGCGATTTTCGTATCAAACATAAACGAAACGGAACGTTGATCAGTGATTAGTTTAAAATGAGACCCACTGAGATAATGTCTCCATTTTCGAATTGCTACAATGATCGCGCAAGCTTCCTTCTCGATCGCTGGATGATTACGATCACTTGGAGAGTGTGCGAGAAAAGAAAGCTACCGGACGTCCGTTTTGGTTGAGAGTAGCAGCTATTGCTACATCGGATGCATCTGTTTCGACAACGAGAGGTAGGTCACGATCAACCGAAAAAAGAGATGCTTGTACTAATTCAGATAAAATAAGCGTGTGTACACAATAAAAGGAATGTCAAAACAACACGTCAAGGTGCACTACTGGTACCATTACGTTGGTAAACATTTATGCGCCGACGCTCTCTGCGACGACTGCTGAAAAAGACGCTTTTTATTACAACCTCGCAACAGTCCTGAAAAACGTGCCACAAAGAAACTGTGTAGTGGTATTGGGTGATTTCAATGCTAGAGTTGGTGCGGATTAAGAATCTTGGCAAAACTGTCTCGGGAAATTCGGTGTAGGTAAAACTAATGAAAATGGACTACGCCTTTTAGAATTATGCACACAGTTCAGTCTCTGTGTTAGTAACACTTTCTTTCAAACAAAACCACAGCATAAGGTCTCTTGGAAACATCCTCGCTCTAAGCACTGGCACCAGCTTGATCTTATTCTTGTTAGGCGCACTAATATAGGAAACGTACTTCTCACCAGATCATATCAAAGCGCAGACTGTGACACTGATCATTCACTGGTTTGTGCAAAACTGAAGCTTTCCGACACGAGATTTCACCGCACCAAATTGTCTGGTAAGCCTAGGATTGACGTCACCCGCCTGTGCGAACCTAATCTAGCTGCGCGATTTGCAAAAGCCTTCACAGCCGAGTTCAGCAAGACAACCCCACTTGAATCGGCTTCAGAAAACTGGGAATCGATTAAAACAGCATATGCCGAGTCGCACTTTCCACTTTCGGTCCGAAGAAAGCTCGAACGAGCGACTGGTTCGGAGCAAAAGCTTCTGAGATGACTGCTGTTTTGGATGAGAAACGGTCAGCATTCTTGAGGTTTAAAGGTATGCCAACAGATGAAAACTTACGACTTTTAAGAGCAGCCAGAAATAAGGTCCAACAGACTGCAAGGCGATGTGCAAATGACTACTGGACAGAAATTAGCCTTAGTATCCAAAAAGCTGCGGATACTGGAAATTTTAACGGCATGTATGATGGGATCAAGAGAGCCATTGGTCCAAACAAACATAAAATGGCTCCCATTAAGTCTGTATCTGGTGACCCGATTGTGGACAAAACTCAGCAGATGGAAAGATGGGTAGAGCACTTCTCCTCTCTCTACTCTAGGGACAGTACGGTTTTACCACATGTATTTGAAAATGTCGAGCGGTTGCCGACTATTGAATATCTAGATACTCCCCCTACTCTTGATGAGCTCAATAGAGCAATCGACCGCTTAGCGAATGGGAAGGCCCCTGGTGACTATGGAATTCCACCTGAGCTCATCAAATGCGGTAAAGCAGCATTATTACAACCGCTTCACCATTTGCTTCTTCAGTGCTGGCAGGAGGAGTGTGTCCCACAAGAGATGCGAGACACAAAGATCATCACGCTATTCAAGAATAAAGGAGATAGAGGCGACTGCAACAATTACGGAGGAATCTCCCTTCTGAATGTTGTAGGCAAATTGTTTGCTAAAGTCTTACAGATCCGGCTGCATGTTTTAGCTGATAGAATTTACTCCGAATCTCAATGTGGCTTCCGCAAGAGAAGATCAACCGTTAACATGATCTTCTCCTTGAGACAACTTCAATAAAAGTGTCGGGAACAACGTATGCCATTATACGCTGTTTTTATTGATTTAACGAAGGCATTCGACTACGTCAGCAGGGAGGGTCTTTTCAAAATGCTTGATTTGATAGGCTGCCCCCAAGACTGCTAAAGCTCGTTATTTCGTTCCACTCAGGCATGAAGGGCTCAGTCCATTTTAACGGTTTCAGCTCAGAAGCCTTTGAAATTCGCCGAGGCGTCAAAAAAGGGTGTGTTCTGGCTCCCACGCTGTTCGGCATTTTCTTTGCTCTGCTTCTGAAGTACGCTTTCAGGACGAGAACAGAAGGTATTTACTTACGCACGCGAAATGATGGCAAGCTTTTCAACCTAAACCGGTTGAGAGCACAAATCAAGGCACGAAATGTGCTAATCCGTGACCTGCTGTTTGCCGACGATGCAGCCTTTATTGCTCACTCCCAGGAGCACCTTCAGTCTCTAATGGACTGTTTTTCGTTGGCATGCAAAGACTTTGGTCTAACAATAAGCATGAGCAAGTCCAAAGTCCTTAGCCAAGGGACTGTATCGCCTCCCATCATAACTGTTGGAAACTGTCAGCTTGAATCAGTACATCAGTTCACATACCTTGGTTCAACCATTGCGGATAACTTCTCGCTAGACACGGAGATTGATAAGCGGATTGGCA